>BQNB010004847.1:1558-97152 GCA_026074375.1 Tanacetum coccineum
TTTAATCAAAAGGACGTAGTTTTAGTGGGTTCTATACCTAAGCTTAGGTACCTACTAGCCACATACTCACTTTCCCCTTTAATATTTTGAGATTGTAGGATAAAGTGATAATGCGTATGATATAAGTGATAATGTGTATGATATAACATAATTAAATACCGCAATTAATATTTGAGACCATGAGGCCACACACAATAACGCGAAACTTCTGTTTTATGTTTCTATAATAAATACATAAATGATCTAATAAAGCGAAACAAGATTGGGCTTAATTAGTTAGACTGATTAATCAATATTGAACGTAAACCATGAACCACATAGTGAACCCATGTGGCTCACTCGGTTTAGCCGCCACTATGGGGTGTATTAGGCTTGAGCTTGATTCAGTTACTTGTTTAATAAGATAAGGATGTTATTAGATAATACTCCGTATTATATCTTTTTATTTGATAATATCTAACGTATATAAGAGGGTATAATATCCAGTCACCTATGCAACATAATTTTAAAAAAGTGACTCACTAAGTCTACGTATTCATAAAAGAATCTGACTCGGCAACCAGTTGACTAATTCACAACAAAATCAAACCATATATGCTTTTCTTCAAAAATCAAACCAAAAACCTACACAATAAATCAAAGAAACTTCCCTTCATGATTCAAAATTCAAAATAATAACCCTATTAATACGAAATGCCCTTTATTCCAGTCAAAGATTTTTTGATAATCGAACCAAGGGGTGTTTGATGGTGGGGAAAACAAAAAGAATCAATCGGTTAACCCATTCATGGAAAAAGGCAATGGAATTGGTAGTTTTAAATATGGTCATGGCGATATTGTTACTAGTTCTTATTATGATGAATTATGAAATTGTGTTTTTTAGTTTTAAGATTTGATTTTATTGTGTTTTTATGTAAAGTTTTAATTTTTATTGTGCCTTGATGATATTTTATGTGACAGAAATTAGGATTTCAACTGAGAAACCAGATCATACTCCAATTGTTTGATATTCAAGAATCTCTGATATTGCTAAAAAGATAGCACATGAAGCTTCAGTGAGTTTAGAGTGTGGTATATAGTGTGTTTCATGACAGTGAAAAATAACATGTTTTAGTAGTAGATAAACTTATGTTTATTATATATGATTTTAGGTATTTGGGTATTCAGTTAAGCTTATACATGTTTTAGTAATTGATTGTAATGCATTTTTTAAGTGTATAAACAAACACCAACTGTTCAATGAAATGCCTAAACATTGCTTTTTAAAACACACCCGCCTAAACAAATGAAATCCTACCCAAACACCCGCTAAATAACATGCAAAAAATGTAAGTTTTTAAACAAATAAAATTAAGACTATAGTTCTTTTAATGATGATTTTGTATTGGTGTAGATCTCCGAATAAATGTCGCCGCAATCAAATAAATGTTTTGACCGTTAAAATTTGTGGCTGTGTGTATTTTTTTTCCTAAGACGCAATGATAGGTGTATCGATAATTAAGAGAAGAAGATATTTATCATTAAATGTTATCGTTGTTTATAATCTGAAACATATTACGTCAATATACCAATATAGATATATCTATCACAAATGATTCAACAAAGAATGAATTAAAATTAATTATCTACTTTCACATGTTTGAGTTTCTAACGTTCTTAAAACCGAATGAGTCTTCCCTACATGAAAAATACATTTATATGTTAATAGGACGAGGTTAAAGAAACAAAATAAATGACTATGTCATGGTTAAGGTTTGTAATTGATGAGGTGTACTTTTATACAATTTTTCAGGGTCATTTAACCCCTAAAATCATGTAAATGTGTCAAAATATAGTACTTAATCGTTTCTTTTTGTTATTTTAGCATTTGGGAAGCACTTGGAGGAAAAGCACGTGACTTGGGCTTGATTCGGGAAGAAATTAGACAAAAACGCAACCTTTCTGAAGGCTTCCATCCGGATGCCTTCACCAAAAGTGCCTAGAGAGTTGATTTTTAGACAAAAAGTGTGACTTCTTAGGTGGAGACGGCGTCAGAATTATCCATTGACGCCGTCAGGATCATATAGCGATGGCGTCACCATGTTTAGCAACGGCGTCACAATCGCCGACATGAAGAAACCCTTGGAAGATTCGACGGGTTGACAACGTCACAAAGCCCTAGCGACGCCGTCAGGACCCAATTACTATATATACATACCTTATTTTCTCATAAGTTCGTGCGAAAATACGAGAGAACTTTTGCCGCAGCTATCATAGCCGAATTTTAGGGTTTTCTGACCCTTTTGTTCTCATTGTTACTCTATGTTGAATTGAAGTAAAGTTTCTAATCCATTTAATCATTTAATATGTCTATATGTTTTTTGATTTCATGTTCTTTACTTTCTATTAACATGCTTGGCTAATTTAAATTAGTGTTTGTTTATGGTTGCATGAAACCTAGTTTGTAATCTCTTTTATATTGCTTTTTATTAGTGGTGTGCACGTTAGGCTCTAGAAAACTAGCTATTTAATTTTCATATCATAGCGAAGACGTATAGGTAAACGTGGTTAGGTTAGAGGATACATGTGATTAGATCTTCATATCTAGATTACCTTTGGGTAGATTCTGAATTAAGTATTTAGTGCGCGTGAATTTACTATTGGGGGAGCGTGTCTGATAGGTAATGCCTGACAAGGTTGTCACGTAGAATGCGGACTTGACCAACCCGTTGCTGATTCAGGGGAATACTTACACATTACACTAACGAGGGTGGCGGGAAATAGAATTAGAAAGAGCAACTAGGGAGTAGTGCATGATTAGGTGAGCACGTTTGTTTAACCATACGAGTTTTCCACACATTTACTTTCTGCATAATTAGATTAGATTTAGGAGTAGTTAGTAGTTTAATCAACTCCTCTTCAAAACCCGAGATTTTACTTGCATTTATATAATATAAAAATACAAAAAAATCTTCCCTAAATCTTTACACCTTAGTGACGTACAATTATTCGAGTCTACCTAAACTATTCCCCTAGAGAACGATAATAACCCCTCGAGTCTTGCTTATACTATACTACAACGGTTGGTACTCTGCCTAGGGGGTTGTAAAACTTCTGCGTTTACAACTATCTACATCAAGTTTTTGGCACCGCTGCCTGAGAATAGTCTAGGTTTCAGATTCCATCTAGCTTAGGTTTACTTACTAGATTCCTATCAAGTGATATTTTATTTTCTTTTTAGTTAGCTTTCTTTTAATCTATTTTTTCTTGGTGTGTTTGTTTTGTAATTTCTATTCTATTATTCCATTTGGCCTACTTGTCCCACCAAACGCACCACGTGACCAAGTTGTTAGGAGCACGATAAGCTACTTGAAATTTCTACCATGATTGATTCTCGACTTGAGAATATTGACAACGACCTAATTGTTGCTCCACCACGTGCCTCACACAAGCAACTGCTCCACAACTTTTTGGACCCACCCGAATTTCTTGAAGTAGATGACATAGTTTCAGACACTAAATCTGTGGATACACCACTTGTATCCCCTCTTCTTGACTCAGATGATGAATCAGACGACGGTGAGGTAGTTAATGACATATATTTAAACGAGGAATATTTTAACAGGCAAATAAGTAGGTTTAGTGAGCGTGATTTGACATTCCCTTGCATGATAGGTTTTAGGAAGTTCGTTGCTTACTTTGATCCTAACTTGTCAGTGAACATAATTACACACAAGGCCATCAACACTATAATGGTCAACCAACTGGCAAATAGGGACGATAATTTTGTTGCAATTGCTAGAAATGTGTTGGAAGTCTTACTTATACAACTGATTTCCCTGTTTTTAAGGATATAGAAAAATACCTAAAGGTTGGATTATCTGAGGTAGTAATGAGACAACCTTTTAAGGATCTAACTCATTTGGATGATGATTGTAGTAAAGGCTTGATCTCATTCACTAGGATTATGATACTTATATCTTTCAGATGCCCTGCAAGGTACCTAGCCTTAAAAATTAGGGATACTATAAATAGAGTAAAGTCCCACCACTTTTAATACTTAGTGACAAAGATAAGATTAGTGGACTTAAGTATCCGTATGAACAGAATAAGTTGATGTATAAGGGTTGTTTGAAGTTAGGACCTCAATGCCAAGTCGATGAAGATATGAAAGAATGGCTCATACATGGACATGTGAGCATTCACGAAACTAACTAAGAAAGTGACTCCGAGTATAGCAATAAGACTTGTAAATAAAGAAAAGCGCTTATTGGAGGCAACACAATCTTTTATTTTATGCATATTAGAAGTGTCGTGTGTTTTAATTTTTATTATTTGTTCTTATATGTTTGAATCATATGTGATCATGCTTTACTTTGTTTTTAACATCGTCTTAATTGCAATTAAAGGTATTTTGCATAAAATACGTGTAGGGGAAATATCTGGTTCTTAAGAACCATTTCAAACATATAAAATAAATAACTTTAAGTTAATTCAAATTTTATGTTTATTTGTTTGTTTGTTTGAGTAATATGTTTGTACCAACCGTTTTCGTGGTTAATGCAGTAATTTTTCCAGAAAATAACCAATAGGTTATTTTTGTAGAAATTTTTCTAGAAAACGAAAACGTAAAATTTGTCAAGTTTTCCTGACAACGTCAGGGTTTATACCTCACGGTGCCAGAATTGTAGCAGTGGAGAAATCCGTGTTTTTCGAATTTTTGTATATTTATTTTTGTTAAATTTTCAGAATATTTTATTTTCCAAATTTTGGCAGAAAGCCACGATTACATTAGTACTAACATTCTATCTTTATTGTTTTATTAGGATTTTAGTTTATGATTATATAAGATTGTATATTATTTATCGTCGATTTTACGATGAGTGTAGTTGTTTTTGTCTTTGATTTTCAGGTTATAGTAGATAAGGAGACACCTGAAATTTATTGGATTTTCATTTGGATGAAGATTTAGCCGGATCATTTTGTTTCTTCTCTGATATTGAGCAAATCAGGGGAGTATTAGTTTCTCTCGATTTTATTTATCTTCCCTTTATTCGTTTTCAAGTACTTTTAGAACATTGAGGACAATGTTCAAAATAATTGTAGGGAGTAATAAAAGCCTTATAAATTACTTTCTCATTTGCATTTATTTTGTCTTTAAAAAGATGTGTAATAAACCGAAACATAGTTTAGGACGGTAATTTTGAACCAAATTTAAAAATATTATGCATATATCGGTGAAACTGTAGTATTAATTAGAAGCGTCTCATAGATAGGAGTTATATGAGTAGCACAAAAACCCTACCACTCAAAAATTCCACCCTTAAAATGTGAGGTTTGCCCCAGATCTTTAGAAATAAAAGCATTCATTTTTAATGCTTATGAGAGTAGCGGTAGTATTATAGATTCCAGAACTTGCTTTAGTGATGCATTCCGAGACTGCTAGTGAGATCGCATTCGTTTGATTGGGATATGCTAAGTGATAAGAGGCATTAGGATAACCTTTGTTTTTAGCATGTGTTTGTTATAGTTATGATGATCTCATTGGTCATATAATTACCTCACACATATGCTTCGCACTCATTTTTAGTGCAATATACCCCTAGTGCACCCCTCTGAGACTATCCTTTTCGCAGTTCTCTTAATTTTCTGGTGGGTTCCAGATTATTAATGAAGAGCATTGTTTACACCCCACTTGAATGTTACACCCAAATCGCCTTAGCCTTCCTTTTATGTACTCACTGTTGGTACATTATTGTTATCATAACTATTTAACCCTAGTTAATTGTTTGCTAGATTACATGGTTGCTAAGTCGAGTCTATTGTCAGTGTACATAGTTTTGGGACGATTGAGATTCATGGTAGTTTTTATAATATGAAGAAATTGGAAAGAAAGTCAAATTATTACCCCTATACGTGTTTAATATACTCCATGTTTGTTGATCCTTTTAATTCGGGTCATTAGTTAGTTTATGATTGAGTTATTAAAAAACTAAAGAGTAGGGGTGTCATTATAAACCCCGAGTCATGTATAAATTTATTTTATTTTCAGCAGATGGCAGGGCAAAAGTGTATATAAAAAAAGAAAGAGATAAAGAAAAAAAATCAAAAAAATAGAAAAAATGAAAAGAGCAAAAAAAATGTTAGAATATACGGGCAGCCATCTTGCTATTTGTTTATGTCAAGAAAGAGTCAAGAAAAGAAAAGAAAAAAAAGAGTTTAATGTAGAGTTGTGTACGATTAGAAGAGTTTTTGTCGAGTCTTGGCTTAGCAACGCCTTTTACATGTTATCTTGTGAATGATTAGCTTGCCACCAGTAAAATATCCCCTCATTATCCCTAACCGTGTTTCCTTTACTTTACACATAACGTTACAACCCTTTATAAGACTTCTTTGATAGTAATTCCTAGGTGCTTACGCCAAAGCGGTGGAGGTTTGATCATTTATCAAGCTTATGGTAATCTATATACTATGACAGGTAGTGAGTGTTTATTTTCCTGTTTCCTATATTGTTATAATTCATTATTACACCGAGTGAATGAGAGAATTCAAACACTTATGTGAGGTGCCAGTGTATAATTTCTATGCTTTTAATTACAAGATTAAACCGGTTGTGTCATAAACTATCTTTACTTAGTAGGTTAAATGCTACCCGACTTTGCTATTTACTAGATAGAAAAGCTCATTTGCTTGAGGACAAGCAAATCCCAAGTGTATGTGTATTTGATTATGTGTACTTTTATACACTTTTCGAGGTCGTTTAACCCCCAAAATCATGCAAATATTCCCAAATATTGTACTTAAACGTTTCTTTTGGTTATATTAGCATTTGGAAGCACTTGGAGGAAAAGTGTGACTTAGGCTCGATTCGGGAAGAAATTGGACAAAAACGCAACTTTTTAAGTTGACGACTTCCATCCATATGCCTTCACCAAAACTGTCTAGAAAGTTGATTTTTGTACGAAAAGTGTGACTTCTTAGTAGGTGGAGACGACGTCAGAATTATTCATTAACACCATCAAGATCATATGACGACGGCGACACCACGTTTAGCGATGATGTCACAATAGTCGACATGAAGAAACCCTTGGAAGATTCGACGGCCTTACAGAGTCACAAAGCCATAGTGATGCACCAACGGGCCTCTGGTCTAATGGTATGGAGGTTTTACCCTCCTAGGCAAGGTATCAAGTTCGAGACTTGTCTAGGGCGATAGGGGTTTCCTCCCGCGTGCGTAAAGGGAAGGGTGTCATTGCCTTCTAGGTTGGACTCAACCTGGTTGTGTGGGCTCGCTACGCCTTATGGGCTAGGGGCCATGTAGCCATAATTTCCTTTCAAAAAAAAACATAGCGATGCCGTCAGGACCCAATTCCTATATATACAAACCTTATTTTTTAATAAATTCATGTGGAAACTTGGGAGAACTTTTATAGCAGCTATCATAGCCGAGTTTTAAGGTTTTCTATCCCTTTTGCACTCATTGTTACTCCATGTTCAATTTATGTAAAGTTTCTAATCTATTTAATTGTTCAATATGTCTATGTGTTGTTTGATTTTATGTTCTTTACTTTCTATTAACATGTCTGGCTAAATTAAATTAGTGTTTGCTTATGATTGCATGAAATCTAGTTTGCAATCTCTTTTATATTGCTTCTTGTTAATGGTGTGCATGTTAGGCTCTAAAAAACTAGCTATTTGATCTTCATATCATAGCGAAGACGTCTAGGGAAACGTGGTTAGGTTAGAGGATACTTGTGATTAGATCTTCATATCTATCACCTTTGGGTGAATTCCGAATTAAGTATTTAATGCGCATGAATTTACTATTGGGAGGGGGCATGTCTGACAAGTAACGCCCGACTAGGTTGTCACGTAAAATGCGGACTTGACCAACCCGCTGCTGATTTAGGGGAATACTTACACATTACACTAACGAGGGTGACGGGCAATAGAATTAGAGAGAGCAATTAGGGAGTAGTGCATGATTAGGTGAACACGTTTGTTTAACCATACAAGTTTTCCACATATTTACTTTTTTGCATAATGAGATTAGAATTAGGATTAGTTAGTAATTTAATCAACCCCCTCTTCAAAACCCGAGATTTTACTTGCTTTCTAAAAAATATAAAAAAAATCTTACCTAAATCTTTAGACCTTAGTAACGTACAATTCGAGCCTACCCAAACTATTCCCCAAGAGAACAATAATAACCCCCCGAGTCTTGCCTATACTACACTATAATGGTTTGGTACTCTGTCTGGGAGGGTTGTAAAACTTTTGTGGTTTTGCAAAATTCCGCATCAGTTGATGCCTATTTGATTTCTGAATTCTTTGTCTACTAATGCCTAGTATGTTGCCCCTACGTTTATTAAACTGAATGGCATCTCTCCCCGATCAGATCGCGCTACAAGGCCACCAACCTTGCTCTCCGATTATGTAACAGCGGTCAACAAATAGGTCGAATCGTCGGTCAATATGTGGTCAAATTTGCCCTCGGACAACCTGTTCTAAATCTTGACCGGACAGTACTCTTAACCTCACCGCATTTACTCTAAAACTATTTGGCATATCACTAACTTTAAATTAACTGTTTTTAATATATAAATTTCAAGGGCTTGTTTTTTTTTAGGAGGTAAAAAAAAACTGTCTACAATCTTTAATTATCTAAAACTCGACGGATAAATACATAAAAGCTTTGACGGGAAAATTCTTACTAAAAATTTATTCATTTTCAAAAAGCTGATCAATATAATCGCAATATTCCCGCCTTGATATCTCGATTTCAAGCTACAAGTTAAATGTGCCTGTTTCGATCTACCATGAGTAAGTGTATGTTGCAGCGACTAAACTGACTTTCACGTATTTGCTTTTTATTATTTAATGCCAACTTGACTATAAACGATTTAGTTACTCTGTCCTTTTATGATTATGTGCTGTTGTAAGCTTATGTCGTTTTACAAATACTTTTCTGTTTCATAAACTGTATTGGTTCATTAACGAAGTAAATTCTTTTAAAACCATGTTTATCGATCTTTTTGTTGCTGATGTTACAACAACTATGGGTGATTTCTCTAATTACATTAATATCACCTTACTAATTTACTATCCTTTATAGAGCAGTTTAACTTGTAATATCTTGCAGACCGCCCCCACATCATCATAAACAACAGCCAAATAGCAGTTCCATTCTTCACTCCCCCCACCATACACCACCTTCCCCCTCCATACCAACCCCCCAACCCTGCGCCCAGCCCCCCCCCCCACCCCCCACTCCCCCCCCCTACCATCCCCCCCCCACTCTCATCAATTCTTAGTCTAGTTGCCCACCCTTCCTCCTTTTCCTCCCTCCTCCCCGCACCCCGCTCCCCCCCCCGCACCCTCCACAGAAACACTAATTTTTTGCTAATAAGAGGCTTGCTTTTACAGTGCAGTAGCCTAAAACAAACAGCCAACAGCAGTCCTATTTAATTCAATCCCCATATTCTCAACCAAGGCAACCCCATTATCCCATTCTCCATCCATTCTTAGTTATGGAATTCTTTTTAGATTAGATACAACTTTTTTATGCGTATAAAAAATGTCAATAACGAATGATTGAGATTTATTGCTTTTATTGGAAAGTCACGATATTTTTGTTTAGAGTTAATTACATAAATGATTTATGTGGTTGACACACGATTACATCTTTTGTCATAAAACACGTTTAATTACAACGGTAATCTATGTGGTTGTCCAAATTGGGAAGTTTGTGTCGGCACTGTAATTAGCCTCACCCGTCAAGTTTATTTAAGGCTGTAGCCTGGAGTCATTCAGACAAACCAAGACCATTTCAAGTTGCTTAAGCTGTCGTGTTATAACAAATTTTCAATACAAAATGAACCTTCGAAAATAATAGACAACCAAAAAATACCTCATAATTATCAAAATAAGCAAACCACGGCATAAAAGCATTAAACAAAATATATATTAAAAATACAAAATTACTAAAAAAAACTTCCTCCGACTTATGGAAAAAATAAATTAACCCCGCCGCAACGCACGGGCTACTTTCCATCTCGTTAATCCTAATTCATAGATATGAATGTTATTCATGTATTAAGAAGATAAGCTAATTGATGAGTATATGAATAAGTTGATTAATCTAGTATGGTAGATTTCCATAATCGAAATAAGAAAGCTTTCAAAGTGTGTATGATGCATGAATTATTAAAATTAATTGGTAACTAGTTGTAGTTCCGTATAAGTCAACATTTTTTATTAGCGTTAACTATCATTCCCCCAATATAGTGGACATATGGAATTACTTACAATGTTTCCTATAAACATGTACAAATCAACTTAAAATATTGCTCTTTTTAGCGCTTCAAAGCTGTTAATGTCTTATGAGTTCCCTTCGTCCTTGAGCCTTATACTCCAGCTTGGTTCTTCAGTGTCTTTCAATTTGTAACAGGAATCCATTGTAGTCAATGCTATCGTGTTGGATTAACTTCCACCCCAATTACTATGTAGCTTGTCTTGACAAAGCTTTCGTTCTTTCATGTAGACTTCCTTTGTGTACCGCAAGGTTCTGAATCATGCTTACCCCCAAACCAACATCCCTATCTGAGTAGATTTTTGATAACTTTGATGTAGCTCAACCATACTTCTGTATTTGTTCTATTAAAGTGGCATTAGTGCGATATTTTGTAGAAGAAAAAGTCACATCCTAAGTACTACTGCTTCTTGTCATTGGGTCTGGTGAATATTTGTTTTCGGGGGTACATGCGCAGAAATCTGCAACATTCTTCTTCACATTTGCGAGTATACTTCGACAATACCATATAAGTAAAGGTAGCATTCACTACTTCCTCCTGGAAGTTGACTCCTGCGTATACATCAATAAGTTCAAAACTAAAAGTCACCGTAATGTAACATTTTCCCCCCATGTGGGTTGCGAACTTTCTGAATATGCATTACATTTTTGTCGTGTATATGATCGTTGACGGCTTTATACGTCGACGAAGTTCTTTCGTCTAAGCACAATCTTGAATCATCCAGATCGAACCATTACCTATACTTCGTTTGTAACTTCAGATTACTGTAGTAGGTGATGAAGCAAAATCATAGAAATAACTTGGTATAATCAAGTCTTGTTTATGATATGTCGTTGTCGGACTTAAAATTTTGCTTAGGACTGTGACGTACATTGTTCTTGGAATGGGACAATAATTATCACGTGAGAATTGCTGATTACATCTCATCCTTTAAACTCTCTGGCTAACTTACTAACCTCAAATTATGTCGGCTGTTGTTGTGACCACATGGTGAAGTAAACTTGATATACCAAACTTGTAAATGAAGTAAAATCCCCTAAATAGTTTTTAAGGCTTGCACTGTTGTTGATTGAAGTACGATGGCAAGTTTATAATCTATAAGTAGTCAATACCAAGTCATAAAAGTATAGGAAGGACATCACCTCTTGAAAAATTATCCAATCGACATCTGGTGGTACATCGGAGTCTATCAATGTAAGACTCTTTGGAAGTGATTGTTTTCCACTGGTCTTACCATACTACCCCGAACTATCTGGGAAACAAGTTTATTTCAAGTATCAATCTGATAGCATATATTGTTCAAGCAAGTCATCAATACGATTGATTGGGTTTAAAGAAAAGGCGGTGGATAATAGAAAGGGGAGGGTCTCAGATGATGAAATAGTAGACGCCTTGGGTAACCTACTTCACTCAATAATCTTCAAATATGGTGTATTCACAATCAAACTCGTGAACATTTGTCATCGTAATCCGAATCTTTAGCCGTTTGTCATTTTAGTGAATCTTATTCGGATCGTTTTAGTGTTGTGTATCGTGTTTGTTGTGTTGTTGTTTGAATGTCGTTAACTATGTTCATATGTTGTTTTGTTTGTCGTGTTCGTATATACTCGGCTAGTTCAAATTGCTCCATGATATTACGGCACTTAATCTTATTAACATGAGCCACCAATTAGTGATTAATACCATTACCAGTTAAGTACCATTTTTATATAATACACTTACTTCATCGGCATGCCCACAAATCTTTATACCCGGTCCCAAGTATTTAAGTCCCGCGCCTGATTTGTCAAAAGTTCCAGACCATATCTGATTCTATGCGGAACCAACACTAATTTTAATTGGCAGCCCTCCCTTGTTTTTCATAGTATCGCGGCCCAAAGGAGTGTTGAGGTTTGTATTGTTTGTAGTTCTGCCCTGCTATTCCCTTCTCCACACTTAACCCTAATCCTTTTTGTCATCCGCCACAATCTGTTCGTTTCCCTCTTCACCAAAAATTATAAATATATAACATAAATTTCATCCATCCACAAAAACGCAGATAGCTATTTCATGTCTGGTTTGTTGTTTTTATCCATTTCTTCATCATAGGATAAAACCCATCTATCCCTTATCTTAAAACACACAAGGCTAAATTAGTCCAATACCTCTGCTAAGAAGGACAGGAGTTTTTAAAGGACAAATTTTGTAATTAAGGTCTCGGGTAGGTCCTTGGTATAAGTGTTGTTTTTTGATTAGTTTGAACGAACTAAGGAGAGAAGATAACAATATTGTTATAGTTCTCTCCTTATAGATTCAGATATAAAAGAAAAGGCTTATCTTTTTATAGATCTATGATGATAATGAATCAAACCTATAAAAAAGGTTGATTATTTCTAAGATAATTGTACTTTCTCTGTTTCGGGTCATTTTTGGTTAGAGGATGGAGTTGAGTGAGGGTGATTTGTGACGAAAGGATTAATCTTAGATATGGATTGGTTATTAAGATGTGACAAAAGGATATTAGGATTAGTTGTATTTGGATTTGTTATGGATGGAATTGGCTGTGATGATGATGTTGATTGTTGTATGTTGTCGGTAAGGCTGTGATGATGATGTTATGGTTATGGTTAATGGTCAGAGTCTGTCTTTCTCATTTTACTTCTGTGGACTTTTTCATTGACCGGACTCGGTGGCAACTCATTGAGTTAACCTGGGTCAACTCGGTAAATTACCGAGTTGACTCGGTTTGGGTTGTGGTTCCACCAAACCGCTACCATGAATGGTAAGCCTCTGCTTGCAACAAACCGCTACCATTAAACCAAACCGTCATCCAAGTTTAAATTTTGGGGCAGCGTTTTGTGTCATTCAGACCATGATGAAAAGATCAAACCGCACCTGTTTTACCAAAATCGCTACGGCAATCCGCCCATGGTGGCCAAATCGCAAGGGCAAACCGCCTGGGTGGCCTTACGCCATCAAGTTTTCACTGTACTTTTGTACATTTTCCCAAGAATTCTGGTTCTGGATTTTTTTTTCTTTTTGCCCTAAACCTCTTCTCAAGAAACCAGAATAAGAAGTAAGGGCGCTTTTTTCTGGTCTCTTTTTTGTTTCAAATAAGTAGGCCTGTGGTTTTACGTGGATAGGTTTTACATCTTATAAAGTGTTATAAGTCTTTAGCGAGCGGGAAGAAGACAGACAATCGGGGGGGGGGGGGGGGTAGAGTAGTTGGGGTTAGTGGGGTGGGGTTCTAGACCTGCCAGGGTGGCGAGGGACAGACAGGGAAGATGGTTTGAGGAGTATTTGGATGGGAGGTGCGCGTTTAACTTGATGTAAATGGGGGCGTTGATTGGATGAGGAGGGTGTGGTGGAGGAGGGGCAGGAGAGTCGTGGAGAGGGGGTTGGGGGGTGGGGGTTAGTGTGTGGGGAGCGGGGTGGGGAGGGGGGGGGGGGGAATATAGGGGGGAGGGGGGGGAGGGGGGTGGGAGGGGGGGGAGGGGGGCGTGGGGGGGGGGGGGGGGGGTGGGTGGGGCTATGCGAACGGGTGATATATGAGGAGTTGCGGAAGGGGGTTTAGTATGAGCTGAGGCGTGCGGGTGGAGTGGGCGGCGGGGGGTCAGGGGGTTTTTTTTTTCCATTTAATCTTATGTGGCATTTGTTTTAGAAAATATATTTATATTTTTATAAAATATTTTTTAACCTGATCAAGAAGATAATTGGTTGAAGGATGGGAAAAGAAAAGAAATTCGTTTATTCCTTTTTTCTTTTTGTTCGGGGTTAACACTTTGTCGGCTTTCTTTTCCGTGGGTACGTTCCATTTTTTGTTGTTGGAGGTTTTTGGGGCGGTGGTTGGTTTTTGTTTTTTTGGGGGTTTTGGTTTTTTTTTTTGGTTTGGCCCACCCTGGGCGGGGTTTTTGCCATGTGGCGATCTTGCCTACATGGCGGACCGGTTTGCGTTAGCAGATTTGGTAAACAGTCTTGTGTATGCTGCGGTTTTGTTTTGTTCTTATATCACTGGCTTCTTATGCGTTTGTAAACAAAACGTGACCAATATTTAAACTTGGTGGAGTGTGTTTTTTTTCTTTGTGCGCATTAGTATGGGTCTTGGTGTGATTTTTAATGAGGGTATAGCGGTTTGGTTTCAAAGCATGTGAGGGGGATATAGGCTTACTCATTTCATGGTATTAAAATTTATAGCCATCGAGGATCTGAGTGAGGGTATTTAGCAGGTTTTTTTGGTGGGATGGTACCATCTACCAATTCCGTGTCTGTACTCGGGAGGGGTCCCGAGAGGTTGGTGTACCCTGTGGTTAACGCAATGTGGGGGGCCTCGAGTTCTCAGGTCAATGAATAAGGTACACTCAGAAGTATAAGGTGATTTGTAGGGGTGTAGGCGTAGGGGAGTGGAGGGGGGTGTTGGGTGAGGGGGGGGCGGAGGAATGGGGGATGGTGATATGATGGGGGGAAAAGGAGTGGTGCTTTGTGGTTTGTTTATTTTGATGGAGAGGGTATTTATTGATTTTAAATGGAAATTGGACTTGATGATATTGAATTTTGGAAGAAAACTCTATTATCCTATCTTTGAAGGCAATTTGGTATTGTACATTGGAGTTTGATCTGAAGTTTTGTGGAAAGGGGTTTTGTGAGGTCTGGGGGGGAGGGTGTGGGGGCATGGGGGGGGTTTTCTGATTTGAACTGTTTCTTCTATATAGTTTGCTGTTATTTGATACTAATTCCCACTCCACTCACAAATCCATCTACTATGAGATGACGCCGAAAGCCCGACAGTTCGGACCTCTCGCGTGTTCGCAGATAGTATAGAGAGCTCTGGGTGACAAAAACAGGTCGTCGGCCGGGGTAGAGCAATACAGAGAATAGGGTAAAAAGAAAAAGTGGAGGTAAATGTTTGGGGGTGGGAGTGAGTGGGATGAAGGAAGATTAGGAGGAGGCGGTAAAAGGGGGGATAATAGGGGGTGGGGAGTCGTGAGTGGGAACAAGAAAAGATAGGAAATGTGAGAAGGAGTTTATTAAATGGGGAAGAGAAAGGGAAAAAGAAAAAGAAAGGGGGAAGTGGGAAAGAACGTGGTGTGCGTGGTGGGTTGGGGTTAATGGGAGGTGTATTTGGGGAAGGATGGGAAAGTGTGGAAAAAAGGGGGGAAGTGGAGAGGGACGAGGATAAAGAGGAGGGGGGAAAGAAAGGAGAGGGGGGAAGAGGAAAGTAAGGAAAGTAAGGAGGGGAAGAGGAGGAAAAGAGAAAAATAAAGGAAAGAAAAAGAAAGAAAGGAAGGCTGAGAGGAAAAGGAATAAAAAATAAAGAAAGAACAAAAAAGAGGGGAGGGGGGAGAGAGAATAAAAGAAAAGGGAAAAGAATGGGAAAAAGTACAGGAGCAAAGAAAATTAAAAACAAGAGAAAGGGGGGAAAAAACGTAAATAAACACCGATAGACAAGACGAGGAAGGAAACATAAACGAGAAAAGGGGAAGAAACGATCCCGCGACCGGACTCGAGGAAACGCCCGTGAAAACAGAGGGGGGAAAAGGAAGAAAGGGAATGAAAAAGAAAGAGGGAAAGAAGAAAAAAAAAAGTCGAAAGTTAAAGTGGGAAGGGTCGCGCGACCGCTATGGACGGGAACCCCCGGGGAAGAAGCGATATAACGGAAAAATATGAGGAAGTGGGGAACAGATGGAAAAGGAGAGGAAAAGTAAAAGGGAAAAGAAAACGAGGGAAAAAGGAAAAGACCAAAAAGAGAGGAAAAAGAGAAGATGAGAAAGAGAAGGAGAAAGATAGAGGGAAAAATATATTCGGAAAGAGAGAATATATTAGGTTTTGTGAGGTGAAGGGTTGGGGGGGACAGGAAGATAGGATAGTGGATGGGGGGGGGTGATGGCAAAGGGAAATAAGAGAGAAAAGACTGTAAGATTAGAAATAGCGAAGTTGGTATAAACGGGGGCAATATTGTTAAGTGATAAGGTGAATAAAAGGGGGAAGCTGTACAATTATTTCTTTTAGAAAACATACAAATAATCAAACCTTTTTTTTTAAAATTAGGTTTGTTTGATTCTTTTAATGTGGACTTAGTCATCTATTGAGATTATATAAAAAATTGAGAGATCAATGTTCCTTTTTCTTTTTTTCTTTTATATCTGTCACTTTTTAATAAGGAGAGTAACTGCTTATAACAATATTGTTGAGTATCGAATCTCTCTGCTTTGTTGTTCGCGTACATAAAACTAATCAATAAAGACAAACACTTCATCACCAAAGGAATCTTACCTCGAGGCAAGGATTTGCGTAACCAGTAAGCATTACAAAGATTCATTCTTTTGATGAGCATTTGTGCTTATAATCTCTTGTTCTTCGTGAGCTATGAGGTCTTGGCCTAATGTGATTTGGGGGGTTTTCGGGATAGCACTTGTGTTGAGGAGGGTGTTCTTGATGTTAAGGGATAGAGTGGGTTTTGCTATGATGGGAGAAGAATTAGGAGATGAAGGCTAAGTTGGAAGATTTTTGCATCTTGTCGTTTTCTTTGGTGATTGGCATAGTCACTTGGATATTGTGTTGGTGTATTATATTTATTTTTTGGGTGAAGAGGGAAATGTACAGGATTGTGGAGGATGACATAATGGTTGATTAGGGTTATAGTGGTTGGAGTGGGATTTGGGGAGTTAATTGTAAAACAAGGTCTGGGCTTTGGCCTATTAAATTATGTGTTGGGACTTTTGGAATTCAGGCTGGTTGGAGTGGTAGGCGACGTTGATATGTTTGTGTATATATTGTGGATTTTTGGTATGCCGTTGTGTCCAGTCTGTTGATTCTATGAATCTGGTCTTAATGCTTTATCGGTTTATTATTTTGGGCTTCATGTTATTAGATTAAGCGGGGTGGGGTATATATCAATGGACAATGTTGAACTAGACGATGTTTATTCGTTAACGACATTCAAAAAAAACATTTGTCCTAGTTCAATAACATTCTCAAACAACAACACAACAAACACGATACATAACACTAAAACGATCCGAATAAGATTCACTAAAATGACAAACGGCTAAAGATTCGGATTACGATGACAAATGTTCACGAAGTTGATTTGGTATCCCTTATTTGAGATTGAAGTAGGTTTCACGAAGGCGTCTACTTATTTCATCATCGAGACTTTTTCTATTTTCCAGACCCTTTTCTTTAAAACCAATCTATAGATGAATGACTTGCTCTTGAAACGTATATGATCATTGCTTATCATTGAGGACTTGAATGATCTGGTTCATTAGTCGGGGGGGTGGTTGGTTGAAGGACCTGGATAACTGATCACTTAAAGGAAGTTTCATTGTAGTACTCAGTGTTCCTCGAGATGTCGATGTGGATAAATTAATTTCAAAGAGGTGATGTATCTTCTTATACTTTTATGACTTGGAGTATATTGAGTGGAAGGGCGTGTGAGGGGGAGTATTATAGATTTAATTGCGTTGTAAGAAACAAATTGTGGTGTTTGTGGTTGGAGAGGAGATATTTACTTCATTTCTAAGTTTGGAGGTTTTACTTCACCATGTGGTCACAACAACAGCCGACAGAATTCGAGGTTGGTAAGTTAGCCAGAGAGTTTAAAGGATGAGATGTAATCAGCAATTCTCACGTGATATTATTGTCCCATTCCAAGACAATGGTACTTCACAGTCTAAGCAAAATTTTCAAAGTCCAGTCAACGACATTCATATACAGACCTTGTTTATACCAAGTTGTCTTATGATTTTTGCTTCATTCCTACTACAGTTTTGAAGTCAAGCGGGTATGGGTTCGTTTGGATTTCAGGATTTGTGCTTAAGACAAAGAACTTCTCGATATAATGGACGTTACACGACAATGATGCTTTCGAATTTTATTTCCTTAAGTTCGCAACCATCATGGGGGAAATGTGTACATTCGGGACTTAGTTGACTTTGATGTTACCAGGTCAACTTCCAGGGGGAAGTAGTGAATGCTACTTTACTTAGTATGGTTTGTGAAGTATACTGCATATGTGAGAAGAAATGTTGCTGATTTCTCGCATGTACCCCCGAACAAATATTCACCAAGACCCAATGACAAGAAGCAGTAGTACTTAGTGTGGCTTTTCTTCTACAAAATTCCACTATGCACTTTAATGACATATAGAAGATGGTTGAAGCTACATCAAAGTTTCAAAATCTACTCAAGATAGGGATGTTGGTTTGGGGGGAAGCTGATTCAGAAACTTCGTCAAAAAGGAGTCTATGAAGAAAGCTTTTCAAGACATGCTACATGAATTGGGGGGAATTTAATCCAACTCATGCATACTACAATGGTTCCTGTACAATTAAAGACACTGAAGATCCAAGCTGGAGTATAAGTCTCAAGACCAAGAGAACTCAGAAGACATTTTCAGCTTTGGAAGCGCTTTAGAAGACTTTATGTATGTTGTATTTGTACTTGTTAGGAACATTGTAAGTAATTCCATATATCCACATATTGGGGGAAGATTGTTACCTTTAAAATATGTTGGACTTATAGGAATACATATTATCATTAGGCAAGACCCGCAGGGACTAGAACTATTAAGTTAGAATAGTTTCCCTTGTCTTGACCTATAAATACCCCCTACATACTTCCATGAAGGGGTGAGGATTCATTTTGTATCTCATAAGGTGTGTGTTGTTTCTCTTTCTAAAAGCACACACATCTTTCCTTTCTCTCTCTAAATAATAATATGGCTACTTATTTGTTTAATCCTCCCCGACCTCCGGATCATATCTTGTTAGTGATTTCTTATTATTAACAAAGCTCCTATATGTTGAAGATGAAGAGCTACTTGGACATTTTGGAACGCTTAGGCTATGTTATGCCAAATGAACTTGGTGTGAGTCTCATCTTGAATTCTCTCAACAAGGACTATGATCAGTTCGTTCAGAACTATAATATGCATAACATGGGGGAGACGATAGCTGAATTGCATGCTATGCTGAATCTCCATGAGAAAAGTATTCCAAAGAAGGTTGAAACTCCCGCTGTGTTAGCTATACGGGCGGGTAAGATCCAAAAGGACAAGAAGAAACTGCAAGGGGCAAAGGGTAAGGGCGAGGGAAAGAATAAGCTTGCTTATGCTCCCAAGACCAAGATCCCATCGTCGCCTAAGAGAGATAATCCGGCAAAGGACTCTGTCTGCCACCACTGCAATGAGGTGGGTCTTGGAGGAGAAATGTCCGTTCCTACAGTGAGTTGAAGAAGAGACGAATGCTAGCATGGCTAGTACTTCAGGTATCTTCACTATAGAACTATATGCTTTTCCCAATAAGACTTGGGTATATGATATAGAATGTGGTACTCAAATCTGTAATACTTCGCAGGGTCTTAGAAGAAGCAGGAAGTTAAAACATGGAGCTTTGAGTCTTTACATGGGCAATGGAATGCGTGTAGTCGTTGAAGCTATTAGAAATTTTGATTTAGTTCTTCCTAATGGTTTAATAATTATATTAGACAACTGTCATTTCGCACCTACTATTACTAGGGGTGTTGTTTCAATTTCTCGTTTGGTTAACAACGGTTATATTCATACATTTACGAATTATGATATTACTGTTTCGAAAGATAATGTGTTTTATTTTAATGCAATTCTAAGTGATGGTATTTATGAAACATATATGCATAATCTTTATCCAAATGTTAGTTCTATGTTTAATGTTAGCAACAAAAGAGCCAAACATGCGTTGGACTCTTCTTATCTATGGCATTGTCATCTTGGTCATATAAACAAGAAACGCATGGACAAGTTTCAGCGTGATGGGATCTTGCAACCCACTCACGATGAATCACTTGAGAAATGCAAGTCTTGTATATCTGAGAAGATGGCGAGCAAGCCTTTTTCCACATCAAGCGAAAAGAGCTAAGGATCTATTAGGACTTATACATACTGATGTATGTGGCCCTTTTAAAACTGTGTCAAGAGAGGGTGCTAGTTACTTCATCACCTTTACAGATGATTTCAGCCGTTATGCGTTATGGTTATGTTTACTTGATGAAACATAAACATGAGGTGTTTGAAACATTTAAGGTCTTTCAGAATGAAGTTGAAAATTAACTCGGTAAAAAGATAAAGGTTATTCGATCCGATCGAGGAGGCGAATACCTGAGTCATGAGTTTGTTAATCACATGAAAAGTTGTGGTATTGTATCCCAACTTACTCCACCTTATACACCACAACATAATGGGGTGTCTGGGAGGAGGAATAAAACTTTACTTGATATGGTTTAATCTATGATAAATCTAACAACTCTCCCAAAATCCTTTTGGGGATATGCTCTCGAGTCTATAGCTCGCATTCTCAATATGGTTCCAATCAAGAAGGTTGAAAGGACGCCTTATGAAATATGGCACGGGAAAGCTCCTAAGTTGTCCTATTTAAGGGTTTGGGGTTGTGGGGCACTCGTGAAACGAGACACGCCTGACAAACTTGATCCTAGATCCATTAAGTGGTATTCTTTGTAGGATACCCAAAAGGAAATGATGGGTTACTCTCTAATATCCACTCGAGGAATAGTATTTTTGTTGCTTGAAATCCTAAGTTTCTTTGAGAAAAGCCTCATGGTACAAGAAGAGTCATGGACTTCTCGAATCGAGTGGGAGTGACGGCGGACTTGAATTAATTCAAGAAGAAGATACACTAAAAATACTAGCGAAGTACATATGACGGTCGCGCCATTTCGATGGTCGAGCCCCAAAATGTTGAGTTTCCCCTATTTGTAGATCGCAAGGAAAGGGATACCTTCACATTAGCCACCAGATTATATGGCTTCTTTGCTGATGTTGAGGATTATGAATTGATGATTTATGAACATCCTAATTCAAGGTTTGCATTATCAGATCCTAAATTATTACTAAATGGCTCTTGAAGTACTATGAATACGAAAATGCAATCCATGAAAGATAACCAAGTCTGGGTTTTGGTTGATCTTCCTCCTAATGGTCGAACTGTTGGGAGTAAATGGCTTTTTAAGAAAAAGACTAACATGGATGGCAATGTACACACCTTTAAAGCTTGTCTTGTAGCAAAAGGCTATACCCAAACCTACGGTGTAGATTATGGGGAAACCTTCTCTCCTGTTGCAGACATTAGAGCTATATAGGATTCTTTTAGCCCTAGTCGGTTTTTGACTATGAGATTTGGCAAATAGATGTCAAAACCGCCTTTCTGAATGGTCACCTAAGTGAGGACGTATATATGGTGCAACTTGAGGGGTTTGTGGATCCGAAACATCCCAACAAAGTATGCAAACTTCAACGTTCCATTTATGGATTAAAGCAAGCATCTAGAAGTTAGAATAAAAGGTTTGATGTAGAAATCAAGAAGATTAGTTTTACTCAAAATCCTGATGAGCCATGTATATATCTCAAAGCTAGTGGGAGTAATTTTGTATTCCTAATCTTGTATGGGGGTTGCTGATGACATATTACTCATAGGAAATAATGTTACAATGCTGCAGAAGTTAGTTCTTGGCTTTGTAGTGTTTTTCTATGAAAGAAATAGGAGAATGAGAAGAAGCTCAGATACGTTCCTTGGAATCAAGGATATTACTTGATAGATCTAAGGCGGTTGATTGCTCTTAGTCAAAGTGCTTATCTAGAGGAAAAATCTAAAGGAACTTTGATGGTGAACTCCAAAAAGGGGTGGTATTACTCCCTATAATTGAAAAAGCTTGAATATATGAAAGTCCCATGGCCCTATCGGTGCTAAAACACCTAGTGAGGTACAACGTATGCAAAGAGTTCCTTATGCTTCGGCTATAGGTTCAATCATGTATGCGGTCAGATGTACTAGACCTGAAACTATTCTTAAGTATTTAAGGAATACTAAAGATATGGTTCTTGTGTATGGCTGAAGCGAGCGAGAAAGTATTTGTTATGCTGGGATGTTAGTGTTCAAACAGAATAAAGGACGAACTACCAAATCCCAAACGAGATATATGTTCGTACTTAATGGTGGAGCCGTAGACTGGAAGAGTGCCAAGCAAAGCACTACTGCCATGTCTTCTACAGAAGCCGAGTACATTGTTGCTGCTGGAGCATCAATGAAAGCTTTTTGTCTGGTGAGCAATGATCGTAATAAGTTTATGATGGGGTGGCGGGGGGGGACTTGGAAAATGTCGTGCCATAGAATAAAAGACTATGGCGAATGCTTTGTACAATGGAGCCTACAATAGCAATCGCCAATGATCCCAAAATTTTAAAGGGAACCAGACATTTTCAGAGGAAATATCACTACATTCGTGAAGTAATTTAAGAATGTGAGATTGTTCTTAAAAAGTTCACATAGATGACAACGTAGTTGATCTATTTACAAAACCAATACCGTTTAATAAGCATTATGAACATGTTATGGCGATTGGAATTGTTCCTGCTAGTAGTCTCATGTAAATTTGTGATTTGGTAGTTAGTATTTGGATAATAATGGATTGTTAAACGATTGTTTTGTTTTGACATGAATTAAGTATAATGGTTTCTTGTTTTCATTTTTATAATATTTTTTTTCCGTGTCTCTATATTTGCATGTTTATATCCATTGAATGACTTGTAGCATTCATAAAGCTTTATCCTTACCAGTTGAAATATGGGAGTATTGTTTAGATAAGGTAAATGTGAGATGTTTGGTTGTCTTATGGGAATATGTAAAGATAGATTCTGCAACTTCACATGTTATTTATAAGGTTAAATATTGGATACCCGCACATGAGTTAATCACTTTATGGATCGGCTTACATGGGAGAGATTACACACCATGGTGCAAGTCATGTTTTCCTTTGTACTTGAGATGCTAACGAGGGTTTTGCATGTATGGATAGCATATCTTGACTATAGTCATACCTATGTTGTCAAACAAGTAGTGATAAGGGCTATTTTGCTAAAAGTTTTGACGTGCATGACGGACACGTTAAAGTTTTAAAATAAATTTGTTCCTCCATGTGTGTGGAAGTAAGATACTTATTGGGCCCCTCGTTGGGTTAATTAGATATTTGCATGGTCGTGTCCAAAGTGTAGTTAAGATGTTTCTTTTTACATTTGGTGATCTGAATCACATACCAGAACTGATGCGAGAAACAGAACGTTGTAAACTTATGGAAATGGACTATTGATCCATATCCAATATATAACTTGTATCTGAAAACAAAAGGATAGGACTGGACTATTAACCATTGTAGGCTGAGTTGTTTACCAAAACTGCATACTCAGGTATTTCTGAAAGAATTGATGATGTTGCTAGACTATTCGTCAATGTTAATATGTTATATTATATGACAAAGACATTCGCAAGTTGGAGCTATTGGTTTGTGCTCATGTCATATGAATATTTATACAGCTAGAAATACGTGAGCCTACGGGGTCACACACGTTTACACTTAGATGTCATTCTATTAATATTTTATTAAATATATTTGTATATTTATTATTTATATTAATATATGATTCGACGAAAGAACACTAACGGTCGTTAATTAGTTCGTTATGAATAATTAACTATAAAGGTTTTTCAATTAATGGATAATTAAATATAATCAACCATAAATATTAGAAAGGGGCAATCACATTTATATCCTTACGAAAACACAAATATTACATCTCTATCCTTCTCAGTTTTGTAACTTACGTCATTATCCTCTCATAAACTTTTTTAAGTACTAATCAATATCATTCCTAAACTTGGATTTACATTAATATCGTTGCCACACTTTTAATTATTTTCATTTTGTATCTTTCTCAAACCTTTTAATTTTGAATATATATATAGAAAATCAACATTTTCTACTCAATTACTCGAAGTTAATAAATAACATATGAACAAATAAATATATTTGATCACCAATATGTTCTCTTTCATTATTTAAATCTAAAACTTTTGTAATTACATCATTTATTCGATTCTTTCGCCATTTGAGGCAAAAACGTATTATAAACATTATATATAATTCATGATCAATATAAAAGATAAAATAATAGTATCATAATTAAAATCTAATTTAATTATGATTTAATTGAGTTTTGACATATATATCTTTTTAATAGTATAAGAAGGATAGTATGTAATTACAAAAGTTTGAAAGGAAGTCTGATGTATACAAAGTTAAGAAGGGTATTTACGGTAATATTGTTTTTTAGAAGGTTTACATGTAATTTCTCCCTATTATATAAAGTCAAAAAGTAACAACAATAGGTTTTGGGTTGAATTCGACGGCCCTAGCCCAAGTAGGGGTGGGATTGGGTTTTGAGCTATCATTTTCCTCCAATGTATGTATTTTAGGGTAAACCCGTAAATTTCCGAGATGGAAAGTAGCCCGTGCGTTGCGGCGGGGTTAATTTATTTTTTCCATAAGTCGGAGGAAGTTTTTTTTAGTAATTTTGTATTTTTAATATATATTTTGTTTAATGCTTTTATGCCGTGGTTTGCTTATTTTGATAATTATGAGGTATTTTTTGGTTGTCTATTATTTTCGAAGGTTCATTTTGTATTGAAAATTTGCTATAACACGACAGCTTAAGCAACTTGAAATGGTCTTGGTTTGTCTGAATGACTCCAGGCTACAGCCTTAAATAAACTTGACGGGTGAGGCTAATTACAGTGCCGACACAAACTTCCCAATTTGGACAACCACATAGATTACCGTTGTAATTAAACGTGTTTTATGACAAAAGATGTAATCGTGTGTCAACCACATAAATCATTTATGTAATTAACTCTAAACAAAAATATCGTAACTTTCCAATAAAAGCAATAAATCTCAATCATTCGTTATTGACATTTTTTATACGCATAAAAAAGTTGTATCTAATCTAAAAAGAATTCATAACTAAGAATTGATGGAGTGGATAATGGGCTGCCTTGGTTGAGAATTGGGGAGTGAAGAATGGACTGCTTTTGGGCTGTTGTTTTTGGCTCGCACTGTTAAACGCTCTATAGCATAAAAAAGTTGTATCTAATCTAAAAAGAATTCACAACTAAGAATTGATGGAGTAGATAATGGGCTGCCTTGGTTGATAATTGGGGAGTGAAGAATGGACTGCTTTTGGGCTGTTGTTTTTGGCTCGCACTGTTAAACGCTCTATAGGATATAGAGAAATCACATAGCACATAATCATACGTTTTAGTTACTCATCAAATACGTTATTGATACAGATAGTTGTAAACGCATAAGCTTTACAACCCTCCTAGGCAGAGTACCTAATCGTTATAGTCAAGGTTGCAAAAATCGTGAATCGTTAGCCGGGTGGTCGACCACCTTGTAGCTTGTAATCGGTCAAGGCGAGATTAATCGGATTGACACTTTTGGAAAAATTTAGGTATTTTCGGCAAGTTTTATGTATTTCCGTCGAGTTTTAGATATTATTGGCAAGTTTTTTTTTCTAAAAAAACAACTTGTAATATATTTAAACAGTTAATATAAGTGATCCAAATATGTTTACGGTGAGTTTTAGGTACTTCCGGCAAGATTAGAAAGTTTCCGGCAAATTTGACCACTATTGACCACGATTGACCTATTTGTTTGACCCTGTTACATTAATCGGCAAGGTTGGTGGCCTTGTAGCGTCTGATCGGAGATTAATCGGTCTTGTAGACCTTGTTTTGCAACACTGGTTATAGTATAGTATATGCAAGACTCGAGGGGTTATTATCGTTCTTTAAGGGAATAGTTTGGGTAGGCTCGAATTATACGTTACTAAGGTTTAAAGATTGAGGGAAGATTGTTTTTTTATTTTTAACTCTGATAAAAGCAAGTAAAATCTCGGGTTTTGAAGAGGGGTTGATTAAACTACTAACTACTCCTAAATCTAATCTAATTATGCAGAAAAGTAAATGTGTGGAAAACTCATATGGTTAAACAAACGTGTTCACCTAATCATGCACTACTCCCTAATTGCTCTCTCTAATTCTATTGCCCGTCACCCTCGTTAGTGTAATGTGTAAGTATTCCCCTAAATCAGCAGCGGGTTGGTCAAGTCCGCATTTTACGTGACAACCTAGTCGGGCGTTACTTGTCAGACATGCCCCCTCCCAATAGTAAATTCATGCGCATTAAATACTTAATTCGGAATTCACCCAAAGGTGATAGATATGAAGATCTAATCACAAGTATCCTCTAACCTAACCACGTTTCCCTAGACGTCTTCGCTATGATATGAAGATCAAATAGCTTGTTTTTTAGAGCCTAACATGCACACCATTAACAAGAAGCAATATAAAAGAGATTGCAAACTAGGTTTCATGCAATCATAAGCAAACACTAATTTAATTTAGCCAGACATGTTAATAGAAAGTAAAGAACATAAAATCAAACAACACATAGACATATTGAACGATTAAATAGATTAGAAACTTTACATAAATTGAACATGGAGTAACAATGAGTGCAAAAGGGATAGAAAACCTTAAAACTCGGCTATGATAGCTGCTATAAAAGTTCTCCCAAGTTTCCACACGAATTTATTAAAAAATAAGGTTTGTATATATAGGAATTGGGTCCTGACGGCATCGCTATGTTTTTTTTTTGAAAGGAAATTATGGCTACATGGCCCCTAGCCCATAAGGCGTAGCGAGCCCACACAACCAGGTTGAGTCCAACCCAGAAGGCAATGACACCCTTCCCTTTACGCATGCGGGAGGAAACCCCTATCGCCCTAGACAAGTCTCGAACTTGAGACCTTGCCTAGGAGGGTAAAACCTCCATACCATTAGACCAGAGGCCCGTTGGTGCATCACTATGGCTTTGTGACTCTGTAAGGCCGTCGAATCTTCCAAGGGTTTCTTCATGTCGACTATTGTGACATCATCGCTAAACGTGGTGTCGCCGTCGTCATATGATCTTGATGGTGTTAATGAATAATTCTGACGTCGTCTCCACCTACTAAGAAGTCACACTTTTCGTACAAAAATCAACTTTCTAGACAGTTTTGGTGAAGGCATATGGATGGAAGTCGTCAACTTGAAAAGTTGCGTTTTTGTCCAATTTCTTCCCGAATCGAGCCTAAGTCACACTTTTCCTCCAAGTGCTTCCAAATGCTAATATAACCAAAAGAAACGATTAAGTACAATATTTGGGAATATTTGCATGATTTTGGGGGTTAAATGACCTCGAAAAGTGTATAAAAGTATACATAATCAAATACACATACACTTGGGATTTGCTTGTCCTCAAGCAAATGAGCTTTTCTATCTAGTAAATAGCAAAGTCGGGTAGCATTTAACCTACTAAGTAAAGATAGTTTATGACACAACCGGTTTAATCTTGTAATTAAAAGCATAGAAATTATACACTGGCACCTCACATAAGTGTTTGAATTCTCTCATTCACTCGGTGTAATAATGAATTATAACAATATAGGAAACAGGAAAATAAACACTCACTACCTGTCATAGTATATAGATTACCATAAGCTTGATAAATGATCAAACCTCCACCGCTTTGGCGTAAGCACCTAGGAATTTCTATTAAAGAGGTCTTTTAAAGGGTTGTAACGTTAGGTGTAGGGTAAAGGAAACACGGTTAGGGATAATGGGGAAACTTAACTGGTGGCAAGCTAATTATTCACAAGACTACATGAAAAGGTGTTGCTAAGCCAAGACTCGACAAAAACTAGGACAATCGTACACAACTCTACATCCAAATCTTTCTTTTCTTTTCTTGACTCTTTATTGACATAAACAATAACAAGATGGCAGCTCGTATATTCTAACATATTTTTTTTGTTTTTTTCTATTTTTTTATATATACTTTTGCCCTGCCATCTGCTAAAAATAAAATAAATATACATGACTCGGGGTTTATAATGATACCCCTACACTTGAGTTTCTAATACTTAATAATAAACTAACTAATGACCCAAATTTAGAATGATCAACAAAACATGGAGTATATTAAGCACGTGTGAGGTAATAATTTAACTTTCTTCCCTATTTCCCATAAAATAAAAACTACCATGAATCCCAATCGTCTCAAAACTGTGTACACTAACAATAGACTCGACTTAGCAACCATGTAATCAAGTAACCAATTAACTAGGATTAAACAATTTTGATAACAATAATGTACTAAAAATGAGTACATATAAAGAAGGCTAAGGAGATTTGGGTGTAACATTTTAGTAGGGTGTAAACAATGCTCTTAAATAATAATCCAGAATCCACCAGAAAGTTATAAGAACCTCGAAAAGGATAGGCTCAGAAGGGTGTACTAGGGGTATCTTGCATTAAAAATGAGTACATAACAAGGGTGTGAGGGTAGTTATATGACTGATGAGATCATCATAACTATAACAAATGGGGCTAAAACAAGTGTGGTGAGTTAAGAAAGCTTTAAATTTATAATTCAAGTTTCACCGAATTTTAAACCAACACACGGGTAAAGTATAACCCACGTATGTAGTATAATATTTAAGGTAAGACCAAGTCAATCCACAGTGATTTGTTTATGTTCGTATAATCAAAAGGATTTAAAAACAAGTAATAATAACATTTGAATAAATAATGGTAATAAGTAAATTCAATGATAAGGAAATATAACTACTCAGATAGTTCATATAATTCAGTAGCAATGATGATAATCATGATCTCAGTTTAATTGTTAATTCACAAAAATCTTTTCTTGTCAAAAGAGTGTTTTCCCAAATTATCCGTTTTAACCCAAGACTTATATTTGATTGATTTAGCAAAGTGTGTCACTCAATTTTACAAGTCACTATTATATCAAATCTATTTTGTTTATCAACGATCATAAGCGGATTCCTATAAAACCAAATGATAAATATCATAGACAAATCTTTAAAACCACATAATACATAATGGATCTTTTGACCTATACCATTATGCGTATATAATCAAGATTGGCAAACAAAGTTTATAAGATCAAATACAATAGGATTTCAATACAAACATAGGAATAACAAGATTATAATAACATCAAGCGCTTCTTTATTATATTAACATATTCGAGTAGTCATAAGAGGTTTAGCCTGTAACACCCTGATATTTGACATATAGCAGCGGAAGCTAATTTGGCGTATTACTTTATGAATCAATAGTCATAATCATAGAAAACAACTCAAAAGAGACGTTTTGGAAAATTTAGTTATCATTTATTATTATATTAGAGTTTTACAAAGAGGTCCCAAAGTACATATGAAAACATAAAGTTTGAATGATAACAAGTTTGGACGTCCTCACAGTTCCAATGCCACTCCGTGGCCATAAGACTTGTCAATTACCTGAGATAAAACATGTTATAAAGGGTCACACAACGGCTTGAGTGAATATCATAAATTTTATGTTTAAAATAGTTTGATGCATGTTCAATACGTGGCGTTACGTTGTTATACTCCCATAGTGTGTAATTTATTGTAATTGCATTTACAAACATCTTAGTAAACAGTTTATTGCATTAAGCTCATGACACAACACGTTAACATGAATTCGACACATGACAATTAGGGAGGAACCTATGTCCTAATGAAAGGTAACTGCATAAGTGTCCCATTATTAATCTAATACTAGTGTATTGGTACCAAAAAGTTTTGGCACACCAACGGGAGTCGTCACACATGATTAGATCTATCATACAATATTCGTGCTGTTCACTCGTAAGTGACTATATGGGTTAATATTAAGAAATATTGGCGTGCTTGCTACAGCGTAGGCATAGAATATTATTCAGGGATTAGCCATACAGTTGGAAAAACACTTGTATTCATGGTTTATAGCATGTATCTCCCCACGGAGTTTAGAAAACATGTAAAAGTAGGACTATGAACTCACCTTAACAGGGAAATCTGATTGATGGCAAAAGTATATCAAATGAAAGTAATTAGCTTCGTCACGCAACCTAGGGTAATATGTCAAGTCTTAGTATGATTGTTGATATTCCAAAACTTTATTTCATAAAGTTTGACGTAAATATTAGTTTGGTATATTAAGTTATGGAAATATCGTAACACTGTTCGGGCTATCATAATTCAGAGGTCATGTAGTAAACGTTTGAGGAGCCAGGACACTTTAAATCGTAAATCCAGCAAACTCGTCAAAACGTATACCCAAATGAAACCCCTCACATGAAACTCCCTAGTAACGTGATACGTTATAGATTAAATGATAAGATTTTATCATTTTAAGTTTCTTCAAAAGCTAGTGGATGATAAATTATGTTATATTTATAACATAATTGATTTTATAGTGTTTCGATCGACGAATGATAACGACAAATGTGTCGGGTTTTAATAAAATCGAGTCTTATAATATTTAAATATATTTTTATAATTTATATAAAAATATTACATTTTATACCTTTAAGAATGCAAAATGACAATATATACCCTTGGTTTATATATATTTACAAAGTTAATCCTTTTAATATAACTTTTAAAATCTTTAAACCCTTAACTTTAAAGAATGGCAAAACAGGCCCTTATGATTTAAACTTTAGGTTAATTACAATTTCAGCCCCTTTAGTTATAAGTTTCAAGAATTTACAATATATACCCCTTTGCATGAAAACATTTGCGAATTTAGTCCAAAAACCATAATATTGATATTTTTGATTTAGAAATCAATTTTGCAGGTTATAGCTTATTAGAATAAGCTAAAATAAGTTAAGTTTATGAGCTTATAGCTTATAGAAAGAGCTTGTGAACTAGAAATACCAAAATGGGTGCGTTTGGTTTAGGAAAACCAAACCGTGTGGATTTATGGTTCAAGGCTTGAACAAAGGACTTACACATGATCTAATAAAGCTAATGAAAGATCTAAAATGAAGCAAGAGCTTATAGAACAAGTAGAATAACTTACAACTTGAAAACAGGTTGAAATTAGGGTTTTGGGTTCGTACTCCTAGGAAACAAGCTTCAAGGCTTCTCCTTCTTGATTCTTGGCTTCTAAGTGCTTGGTATCTTCTTATATTTCTGCTAGGGCTTGTCTTCGACTTATATTTGAGGTGGAAATGTTTTGTGAATGATTTGAAAAAGTATGTATGCGTGTGTATATATAGTGTAAGGACCAAAGTTGTTAAAGTTAAAAGTTGGTTTGAAAAAGGAAAAAAAGGAAATAGAAACCACAAGGACCAGAGTTGACAATTTACAAAGTTATTTTACACTAGACTTTGGAACAAAGAAACACAAGGACCACTTTTGCAATTACTCTAAATATTCAAACACAAGACGCGGGTCAAACTTCCCCTAACCGTCTACAACAAACTTTCCCGCCCAAAATCCCCAACAAACCCAACTTGCTTAAATCCTTCTCTCGTCTTCTCACAGCAACTTTACCTCGTATTTAACCCAATTCCACATCATTTCGAACACTTGGTCAGCCCCCCCCCCCCAGCATTCTATTGGCCCGAACACCTCATGATTTGGATCCAACGGCTTACATTCAAAGGAGAAAGGATCAAGGGCTTGGATTGATTAAAGCTTTCATTCTCTCATCAATTCTCTCTATAAATAGAAGCTCAAGCATATCAGAAGTTGGTAGTATGAAGTTATTCTTAGTTATTAATTTACAGTTTTACTTTGTAATATTCCTTTTTAGCTAAAAGTTATTGTCATGAAAATTTGTCGAATTAAGCATATTTAACTTCATTTCAGTCGTACTACTTGCTTCTTCTCTTGTACTTTCCTTTTTAAAGCAATAAAGCAAATTCAGTTGTATTTTGTTCTCAAATTTTCATGTTTTAAGCCGTTTTTTACAAGATCAAGCTGTAATAACTAAAATAGCTTATCTCATTATTCTTCTTTAATTCTCTATTTGTCAAGATGGTTAATAAAAGCCTTTAAATACTGTATTTGTCTATTAGTGGTTCAACCTTTCTCATTGAATTCAAATTGAACCAATTTTGAACTATGGAGTAATATCTCTTAAAAGCTTATTGAGTATTAAGCACTTGTTTAAGAGGCAAGGTGCCCATAGGTTATATATTTTTTAAGTCACTCATTCAGCAAAGAGGGACCTAGTTTAAGAGACTACAAATTCACAAGTTTCCTCTTTTATATATGTCATTTTTAACATTCAATTTAGCTTATTCATATAGCTTATTTCTTTGCTTTCTGTACTTAATTCTGTGTAAAATTGCTTAGATAATTTAGAGTTGCAAATGCGTTAATAAATGGTAGCTAAAATCAATTTAGCTTTCATTTTTCTATAAATCTGTCAAAGTAGTTTATATAACTAGCTGATAAACTATTAAAAAGATCTTATGAAGCTATAGGTTTTAGTGATCAATTACTAATTAGGTTAGTTAAGGAAGAGTAGAATAAAAGGGTTTTAGGTAGTTTTAGTTAAAATAGATTTTAAGAAGAAATTAGTTTAGACAGTTAGTAAAGATGTTTGGTTTTAAGTGCTTTTGACCTTTAAAGTCAACAAATTCCTGCTCAAAGTTTTTAATAGTTAAGGTTTGGAACAAGGTTCAAGTTTCACAAAAAAGGTTTTGAGATTTAGTTTGTAGTACTTCAAAGTTTTGAGCTTAAAAAGCTTTGCTTAGCACCAGGGCAGTTTATAGTATTAAGTAACTTTGAATTTAAGAGATTTATGTCATTCTAGAATTCAAACTTGGTTTAAGTAGGTTTAGATACAAGTAGTGAGTTGGTCTAAGAGTTCTCTACTAAGGATTTAGCATGCATTTACACCTTTGACCAATTGCATCAGCAAAGGCAGTAGTAACTTAGTTACTACTGCTGTTGCTTTTCTCTTTTCTAGCAATCTTTTTAGCACTTATAATAGAAAGTTTAGGATTTTGTTTTTAATCATCTAAGTAGTACTCCATTAGCTTAATCTAGATAAGCTTTTAAGTTTCATTTTTAAGTTCTAGTATAGCTTAAAAGTACCTGCAAAAGTGGAATAGTATTAGCTGAGTTTTTTTTAGCTTATTTCTCTTAGATGTCTATTTTCTAGTTGTCATCCCAAAATCCTTTTATCTAGGTTTTATCTACATTCATAGTATGGCTTATTTTTGAAAATTTCAGTTTCTAAGATCAGTTTAACTTTTAGCTTATTAAGAATGCTAATTTCAGTAATAAGCTCAAAACTTGCATCTTTTTTAACACTAATTTCTCCTTAATAAATGTTAATCTTAGCCTATTCTCTTTTTAGAAGTTAACAGTACACATCTTAGACTTTCATTTAGCAAACTTTTAGTTTTAACTTCATTTATAATCACTAGTAAATAAGCCCAAAGTGTGAAAAAGTTAGATAATGCTTAGTTACTGTTTTGCATTACTAAAAGCTAATTTTCTAGTTTATTCATTTGTTAAAAGTTTCAAGTGCTTTTGTTAAAATTGTAGAGTATAAGCTCATCAACAACTTTGGTATTTTAAGTTTTACTAATTTCACTTTTAAATAAGCCAAAATTAAGCCAAATCGTAGGGTCTAGTTTGTATTTTCTAAATTGTTTAGGGTTGCCCGTTTTCATTGGAGTGTAAATTTCCAACAGTTTTCCCGCCTACCCTTTTCTTTCTTTCTTTACAATTTCTACCCTGTTCTTTCTAGAATAATAAAATAGATTTAATATTTTAATTTTAGTTTTAATAAAATTAGGTTTTAGTTTTTAATTGGTAAAATTAGAGTTCAATTGGTGTATAAAATTTGGGCATTTTTGTTCCATTAAATTTCTGCACATTTTTAGTAGTTAAAAACCATTTTTCTTTATTTTTCCAATTAAATTTGATTCCTAGGAATTTAAATAGGTTTTAGTAATTTCTTTTTCTTAAATAAATCATAGAAAATAGAAAAATAGTTGAAAAAATCTAATTCTTTTTGAGATAATTTTCTTTTCAACTCTAGTATTTTTTTAAAAATTAAAAAATAGAATTTTAGTGATAATTTTTAGAAAAAGTTTATTTTTGTTAATTCCTTTTTCCTTTAAAAAAATCATAAAAATTTAAAAAATAGTTAAAAAATTCTAATATACTTCTTCCTAAAATTTTTTTAAATTTATTGATTTTGTATGGTATAAAAAATTGTTAAAATAATGCTTTAGATTTTAAAATATCTTAAATTCTCGTTTTAGCTCACGTTTTTAATTCACATTTGTTAATTTTTCGTGCTAGTTAATTGATTTTAGTTTCTTTAATCGTATCTATAGTTTAATTGTTCTATTATATTCGTAGTATAATTCAAAATTCAAAAATCCTTTATACATTCTTGACTTGAATCCGAATTATTCCCAAATCTCAATTCACGACTTCGTTGGGATACGACCCGAGAAGAAATACTTCCCGGTTAAAAATATACATATTGTGTTTTCTTTAGTGAGATTTTATCCTTTTATTTCTCTTGTTTGAGAAGTAACTTGGAAAGAATTTTCACGGGATTAATACTATATATATATAAATTTGACTAGTGCTTATACCATCAACCAAATTTTGGCGCCGTTGCCGGGGAAGACGTGAACGATTTTTGAGGATATTCGTTGAAGTAGAGTTTTGAAGACCCTTCCTTTGGAAGTTACTTTGCTATTTTTGTCTATATTTTATAAAAATACAAAAACATTCATTAATTCGATTCCTATCGAATTAGTAAAAAAATAATAATAAAAAAATAAACAAATTTGGATACTAGCTATCCATCTTAAACCATTCCAATAAACAACAAAACTAATCGTGAGTTACTTGCGAGGTACGACGGACCTTTGAGTTTACAAACTAAAAGGTGAGTTTAAGGAAAGGTGATAGCTACTTGCTAAGAAGTCATTGCGGCTCGCTAAGCTTTTCCGCTCACTTGTGCGTAATCTTGGAGACTTATCGTGAAGCTTGTAATTAACGGTTGCCAAAAATATTTTTCTTTTTTTTTCTTCCTAATAAATACTAAAAATTGTAAATTTCCCCAAAAATAATCTTCTTAATCTCAAATTCTTCTTTTTGTTATTTTCACTAGTGCATGCGCACTCGCTCTTCCTTGGAATACACAATTCCGAGAAGACGTAATCGTCGACGTTCTCGACACCAACAAGAGGCAATCCCTATTGTTGATAAGTTTCCGATTCAAATGGCCGATGACCGACCTATGGCCGAGCAACTTCAAGCTCCCACCGGGGGGTTTGAAAGTGCTATAGTTGTACCACTCATCAATGCTCAAAATTTTGAACTAAAATCCTCTCTCATTAATCTTGTTCAAAATCGAATTTTTCGAGGAGGTAATGATGAGGAGCCTCATGCTCATATTCGTCATTTTGAGAGCATAACGAATAATCAAAGGTACCCGGATGACATAAACACCACCATCAAACTCTTATTTTCCATTTTCTTCTTAACGGGTGGCCAAAACGTAGGCTTGACAAAAGAACCCCCGAATTCTATTCCTTACATGGGATGACTTAGGTGTCTAAGTTCACACTTTTTCTTTCCACCATCAAAGACACCAATCTCGGAATGAAATTATGATATCGACAAATTGCTCAGGAATCGTTGCCAACATGCCTTGGGAGCATTTCAAGGAACTTCTAAGGAAGTGTCCTCATCACGGGTTTTCGCTCATGCACCAATTAGACACATTCTATAATTCATTGACTATAATGATCAAGATTCTCTTAATTCCCTGCCAAGGGGGCAATTTTTTCTCTTCAAAAGTCTACGAAGGATTTTAAATCATAGAGCATAAGCCAAAGTTAGATGTTACGAACGCCGTGATGCGAGTGAGTACGAATGCTCTCCATCTTCTTCTTCTTCATCATCTAAATTTGAATTCCAACAAGGCAGCGGCATTAGAGGATAAGAAATGAACTTTTGGACTTTTAGAATGAAATGAATGATGATGAAAATATGAGAAAGCTCTGTGCCTACTCCCCATTTCCGATTAAAGCGGTGAGAAGGAAGTGTACTACTTGTGGTAGTAATCGATAGTTTAATAATGTTTGCCAATGACTAGAGGAGGTAAGAGTACCACCGGTTTATCATGATAATTACCAACAATTTCAACCAACCCTTTCGGTTGGTAAACTTTTAGTTCAAATGGAAATCTGCCGGGTACCGTACCACCCATCATAGCAAACCAAAATAAGACACCAGGCTTTTCTCAACCCAATCCACAAGCTTCTAGACCTAACCAAGGATACAATGGGAACCAAGGGTATAATGGGAATAGAAATGTGAACCAAACCAATCAAGTTAACCATGGAGCTAACTCGGGCTTAACACAACAAGCTCAAGCTTATCAAGCCCCGAGTACACAAGTTCCGGTGACTTACTCAAGGTTTGAGGCTTACACAAAAGCAAATGATGTTACTTTGAATAATTTGCAAAAGAATTTGAATGATTTCAAAAAGGAACAACAAGATTTTCAAAATGAGCAAAGGAATTTTCAAAATATGATGCTTAACATGTTTCAAAAGAAAATGGGAAATAACAATGCATCAGGTTCAGGAACTTTACCCAGTAATACTATCGTAAATCCAAGGTGTGAAGCTAGAGCCATTACGACTCGAAGCGGACTTTCTTACACACCGGTGCCACCAATGCCTCCTCCTTATGTCAATCCGGACAATGAGGATGGTAAGGAAACCGAGGTGACCAAGGATAAGGTGCTACCGAGCACCAAAGACATCCAGCCTCCGGTTATCCAAAAATCTCATGAGCCGGTTAAGTCGGTTTAGCAGCCAATTATCTCCCGAGCCTTCTTCTGCTACCTGTAAATAATTCTACCACCTTCAAAAGAACCTTCTAAAGAGACCCACCTTCCATATCCTCAAAGGATGAAAGCTCAAAAACAAAAGGAGAAAAATGATATGCAGCTTCATAAGTTTCTAGAGATGTCTCAAAAGCTGTATTTGCCAAAGTATTCTCAAATGATGAAAGCTCTTCTTTCTAACAAAGAAAAACTTTTAGAAGTAACTAACACACCTTTGACCGAGAATTGTTCGGCGGTGATCATGAAGAAACTTCCTGAGAAGTTGGGTGATCCCGGTCATTTCCTTATACCTTGTGACTTTACCAAGATGAGTAAATGTATGGCCCTAGCTGACTTAGGGGCCAGCATTAATCTCATGCCATTAGGATTTTATCAAAAGCTTAAGCTACCTGAGCTTGTCACAACCAAGATGACCCTCGAGCTTGCCAATGGTTCATTAGCCATTCCAACCGGCATAGCAGAGGATGTACTTGTAAAGGTTGGACATTTCTCTTTTCCCGCTGACTTCGTGGTAGTCGATTATGAGGTCAACTACCGAGTACCTTTGATACTTGGTAGGCCTTTCTTAAGGACCGCACGGGTCTTAATTGACGTCCACGGGGAAGAGCTAGTGATAAGGATGGGTATGAAAGATAGTTTTTTAAACGGTGATGTAGTCAAGACAAGAGTCAATCCACATAGACATTTATGATGACCACCGGTTCAAAGTATTTGATGAACCTGAAGTAATGGAGGTCTTCTTCTCCCACATCTACTATTTGTTGAAGAGTTTGACTCTCTTTTGGGAGAAATTATCAAACAAAAGGAAGAAGTTAAGAAATATCTGACCCAGTTGCTAGAAGAAGGGCTTGTTTTTCAAAATTAGAGAATTTTAGAATCATTCACCAAGGAAGAGTTATTCATTCACCTAAAATTGCTTCCGTAAGTGCAATTTCACACATCTTTCCAAACAATAATCTTGAGGACTCTTTCAAAATGGGGGATGAGGATCTTAACTTTATTCCAAACAAAGAATTAAACAAAAGAAGAACCATTGCTAATCCCAAGAAGGTCCAAATTGGAAAAGAGTGTGATTTTCCTCTTTGGGAAAGTTTCAAAGTTCATGACTTTTCAAACCCTCTCGTTGAGAAAAAAGATGATGTTCCCTCTAAAAGACGAGTAAATTCTTAAGGAAGGCGTTCGGTTCATAAGGAAACGTTTTATAAGAGTTGTATTTGGGAAAACCCTCTTTTTAAAGACGACGAGGAATCATTTCTATTGAGGTATTTAGACAAATTTCTCCAAAAGTTAATTCTAAACCCTCAAAAGAACTTAATTTGGAGTCTCTACCAAAAGATGACTTTGATATTAATGATGATCTCTTTGAGATGATTCAAATAATGTGAGGCTGGAAAAAGGAATTTTATCGGAGAATTTTGAGAAAAATGGATTCGTATGAGTGCTAAAACCAAACGATTTTAACAAATCAAGATTCAAGTGTCTTTAAGAGTTCAAGTATGTTTGACAAGAAATAATTATTGGTTTGTTATGAGGATTTTTCATGTAAGTATGTTTTTATTCTCAACCAATCAATGAGGATAAAAGTTTTCAACACCGGGTTCCTAGTTGATAAAAACATTAACGTTCCTGAGCCCAAATGTCTACCCACCCTACCACTACCCTTCTTCTGAAATGATGTTGGACTTTGACCTTGAAAACTTTCAAGTTGAGCCTAAGAATGATATTTTGAACCCTAAGGTCTTAGTTTTTGATCCAGGTACTCTTGATGTTTTTGACCCATTCCACCCACCCTTAATGGACTTTCATGTTACCAAAGCATTGTCTGGGTTCACATTTTCTCTCTTGAAACTCTTTTCTAAAAAGTATTTTGAACCCGGGAACAACAATGCTAAGTATAGTCCTTATCATACCTATTTGGGGAGGTTTCCTCCACCTCTTGAATTTTCTTTCACCCCACTATTATCCTCCATAATGAACCTAGTTGGGAAATGAGTCCACGCTAGGGGGACTCATTAAATACACAAGCCTCTTCGTGGGAGGCACCCCATGCTTATCCTTTTATTTTCTTTTTATTTTCTCTTGCTTCCCCAAGGACAAATCATTCGGGTCTAGTATAGCTTGACTTGGTAACAAAAATTAAGCCCGTTTTTAAGTCGTTTTTGAGCTAACAATGAAAATGATGAGAGAAGGCTTGTTCTTTTTCGTTCTTGTTGGTTGTTTGTGCTTATTTGTCTAGGTTTTCCGGATTTTGGAAGATTCATGGTTCAGATATCAATTTCATTGATGATCTCCAATCTTCTCTTCAAAAAGTGGGAAAATCTCCTTATCCTGTCTTATCGAACAAACATCCTATTCTTTTGGCATGTCCTTAAATTTTTGTTCAAGATTCCTTTTGACCCTATATTTTTCAAAACAATTGAGGACAATGTATCATTTTAGTTTGGGATGGATATATTCGATATTACTTGCACTTCACGCAACCTTGTTGGATCTTTTTGATTTACCTTTTTGTGAAAAATGAAATTTTTTAATTTTTTGCTTTCAAAAAAGCTCAATATAGAAGCTTAGTGGTGAGAAAAACACATTTTTTTTGCATCCTTGGTGAGAAATATAAGGATTAATTTTGACTGACCGTGAAAATGCCTAGCTAGTTTCTTTAACCAACCTTTGCAGGGCCACAACTTTCACAATCCCTATTGCATTGGATTTTAAAATGTGAAGACAAGGAATGATGTAGTTTAAATCTATGTGTATTTGCTTAAGCAAGGTTTATTTGGGAACACCTAAATCTTATATGAATTGATATTTGTCTTTTTACTCCCAACAAGCTCTTAACACGCTAATCATACGTGCTCTTTTAATTTACTAAGTCAACCAATGTCCTTTAGAAAACCTTACAATTTGATAAGTAATTCATTTATTATGTAAGTAAAGATTTTTGGTTTCAAATTTATAAGTTGATTTCTACAGTGAAAATTATCCCCATATCATCAAAACATAATTATACAAAGAATGCCAATGAAGCATTTCTAAATGAAACGCATTATTTTTCATGCCAATGAAGCATTCGCAAAAATAGAATAATAAAAGCTATATATAGTTTTAATCGTTGGCGTATCCATTGTTGAAGTGAGAACTCGGATGGGTCGCCAACTAGGATTAAGACAATGTACGTGGAAATAAGGTTCGTAAGGATTGGTTAAGCATTTACAAGTGTTGAAGCAAGAAAAGGAAGGATTAGGGTTTTAATTAGAATTAGGGTTTCCAAGTGTGCAAGCTAGGGTTTATTATCTAAACAAGGGTTTAGAAGTTGTTACTTTTCATCACTCATTCACCTAAGGTTATCTAAAACCCTTTATGAATTTACATTTATGATTTTATGAGTATATATGTTCTATGTATCAAAATCACCATTAGGATGCTTTTAAACATGTAAAACATATTTTTACTTGTGATTATGATTTTGTACACTTATTCATGTGTTATATGGTTGTAAATATCATGGAATGAAGGAAATATAAGTATGGCATCATGTTGGTTTAAGTATAAAATGTATATGTACAAACTAGTAAAAGTTTACTTAAGAAAGTTTATGATTTCATGTGATGGTAAGGACTTGTTGATCTTGATGATCTTGGACAAATTATGGACCTATGGACACTATTATATGTAAGACATATGATATAAAGACTTGTGAAGGATTTGTGGTATTTTAATTAGTTAAAAAGTATATAAGACAAAAGTATATAATTAATTATATATATGTTATTAAAAGGGCTGTTTGGTTTCGAATTCCAAACAGTAGATTTTACATTTTATAAAAATAATACATCTCATGACGTTTCCAAATATGTAAAGAACTTAAAAAACCGATTTATAACGAAGGAGATACGCTAATAACAAGTTTACAATAATTAATACTTTTATAAAAAAAATTATAAAAAGTTACTGTTCATCAGGGGACTTATTTTTAGAAAAACATCATAAATAAATAGAACATTTAATTATGAGAACGTGCTCGAAAGAATTACTAAAAACGGAGCTAAAACGAATAAGATACGACGTTTACGGTAATTAAAGTTTATTAAAGTAATTTTATAAACTATGAACAGTAAAAATCACTGTTCATCAGCAGACCTAACTTTATAAAACGTAATAATTTTGATACATCTTTTAATAACAAATACGTGCTCGAAGGAATGGCTAAAATCAGGATTAAAACGAATAAGTTATTACATTTACGGGTTTACGTCAATTAAAACTGAATTTATAAAACATCATGAAAAGTAAAAGTACTGTTCATCAGAAGGTCTTAAAATATAAAATGTCATATTTTTATATATCATCTTAATACGGAGACGTGGACGTAAAAAACGGGCTTAAAACGAAGAAATTGCGTCGTTTTTACTATCGAACTATTTATAAACGTTTTAACTTTATTAACACGATTTCACTAAAACGATTAGATGGTGATTGAGCTATATAGAATTGTATATGGTAGTAGTTACTCAAAGTGATTAGTACTTATACGACCTATATTTGATTAGGTTGCATTCGATCATTACCCTAACGTATTTTCTGTGATATATTTGATTATCGTTCACTCAAGGTGAGTTCATAACCCCACGTTTTACATGATTTTGTTTTACAAGTTTTTGGTGTGAGAAACATTCGTTTTTTTATAGTTGGACACAAGTAGATGCTTTTACTTTATGATTACGTGTTGCCTAAGTAGTAATAACCCTAGTTGAGCCCATTATCATGAACTGTCAATTACTAGATTGTGAGCGCGAATGTTATGAATAGATCTATTGGGATTGACATCCCCGTTCGGGTGATTAGCTATCACTGGACAAACGAACATATACCATGTCGAACATAGGATGTTGCGGGTTAGAACATCAACATGGGCAATGTAGGCAATTTATATTGTATTCATTCATGTCGAGCTTCAGTGTCATGAGCTTAGGGCAACGTAATTACATTTATATGATGTTTGCATCTGTTGCATTATCATACACTTGGGAAATCTTGTGGTCCTACAATATACGATTTATCAAACCTATAAATTCACCAACATTATTGTGGACGTTTTAAAGCAATGTTTTCCAGGAGGTCAATAAGCACGATGTGCAAGGGATACATTGGTGGTTTTGATTTGGATATCATGCATTAAAGATTTTGTCGCATTACATTTTGTATATCTGTTATATACTAGAAATCTTTGTATTTTGAACAAGTGAAGCTTCGGGCTTATGTAACAAATACTTTGTCAAATCCAATGTATTGGTTTTAAACGACTTTTTGGTCATTCTATATATATCTTGTGTTATTGATCATTGAAGTAACATGCCCCAGACCCTTATTCCGCTGCGACCCAATTTGGGGGTGTTACATAGACAACGGTAGCGAGCCGTCAGGAATTGGTAGCCTATTTTCCCACAATACTGAGAAAACCTCGATGTGTACCTTACTTTCACCAGAAGGAATCTCTACGAAGGGATCTAAACTAAGAATCGCAAAAACCAAAGTAACTTTATTTATTTAACAATAATATAACGTTTATTAAGCTGATAGGAGCAAAAAGCCACAATTAACCTCTATGAGCTCTAAAGAGATCCAACTACTCCACGCTTAGCATCTAACTTATATTCAACTCTATCATTTTTCGTTCTTCGCAAATTTAAAATCTTTAATAAAAAGATCCGCGAATGCTTAGTCTAATAAAATCAAACTTTGCATATTTAAAGTCTATTATAGAAACTAGCAAACTCTTGGCTCTTTTATACTAGAATTCGCATTTTAAAGCTTCTTGTATAATAGACTAGCAAAAGTTTACATTTATATAGGTTAAGGGGCAAGCTAGAGCGCAACATGCTCGATCAAGTCAAAATTTATACTTAAAAATACAAAAATTCGTGTCAAAACACTTATTCTATTTTTGAAAAATTTTAATTTTGGCATAAAATCATATATTTTTGGTGGTAAAACGGGGTTACGTGAAGACAAGGCAAATGCAAGTAAGATCAAATCGAAAGATCCCCCCATACTAGAACAAAACATTGTCCTCAATGTTTAAAGGGTCTCTACATAAATCTAAAGTCGTTTATTAATTATTCTAATAGATAAACGTTAATCAATAAGATCTAGATATCGGATTCCCATACATAAGCATGTGAAGGATTGAAGATCGAGTGAACGATGGACAAAACCACGAGCACGAGAGTCTTCATAATCCGGGCAATCCTGGACATAAAACACAAACCACGAAACACGAGAAAGGAAGAGGCGAGCCTCCTCACGTCACACTTATTAATAAATATTATACTAATATACTACTACTAGGGATAAGCATGGGTTGCCACCCACGAAGCGCTTGTTTTTGTGCGAGTCTCTAGCTTGACTCTCCCTATATCATCGTGATATTAGGGATGAAACACGTGGAAGAGCAAACTTCCATTGGACATTTATATGCCACCGGCTCTAAGGAATAAAAACTATAAGCGGAGATGCCGGGGTCAAAAATGATATCCTCACTCCCGGAGGAGAGAGGAAGAGAAGAATCCACCGGATAGGTGAAATAAGGAAGAAAAATTCGGATAACATATGTGAGGGAAAGATAATGGCGATCCTCAAAGGGTAATCTCACATATGTTGGAGAAAAAATTTTCTCATGAATCCCGGGGTCGAAAACTTTGACCATACTCTTCAAATCTTCATTATCAGGTTCATCCTTTAAGTTCTTCGGGTCATGATCTAAAAACACCTTAGGAGGGAGATTAGGGATAGTGTCATCAATAAGCAAACTCTCAAGATAGATTATATCTCCCTCCGAATCGTGATAACCGTTCTCAATATCCGTAGAAATATCCATATCTAGAAAAGCATTGATCTCATCAATTTCGCCTCCTGGGTCGAAACACTCATCCTCATTAGCACCAGAAAGAGGTGTGAATAGTAAATCTGGCTCATCAAGTTTAGAAACATAGGAGTCCTTGCTCTCGATGTCCTCTAACCAACTCATCAAAAAAGAAGGATTAACGTCACTAAGATATATTCTCTGTCATCAAATTCAAAAAGAGGGTTTTTCGGAAAAAATTTAAACGGATTATCAACTGGAAGCGTCCTCATCGGATAGTGACTCGTCATCACTAGAGGTGAAATCATCATTTGAGTCGAATAGAGGGTTAGAGAAAGTTACGGATTCTCCCTCAGGAATGTTAATGGGAGAAAAATCATCACACGAAGATAAATCACACTCACCATCACTCGCGAAAGTATCCTCGGACTCACTTAGGATTAGAACAAGGTCCTCAACACTAGACTTTATGAATTCGTCCGATTCCTTTTTAGGAATAGTGCTAAGTTCCTCATTCCCTATGATGAGAGAGTCCTCAGGCTCTAAAGTAGGTAAAACAGGAGTGATTGTAATAGACGGAGGTATTTTAGAAATAGTTTCATTTAAAGGAATAGTTCTCTCCTTGTAATCATCATCATCATAAAAAGAATTGAAGCGTCACGAAGGCTCGGTACTAAGATTAGCCGCCTGCTCTAGTGTGGCAGAAGTCTCCTTTACTTTTTAATAATTTCAATACTCATCCATTGAATTTTTTCCCTTAGTTAAGCTCATCAAATCATAATTTTAACATTCCCTTCTATAACGAATATCTATTCCCTCATTACGATAATCTTTGATCTGAATTTGATTACTTATACTTAACATTTCATCTAAATACTACTGCTTCAGATCCTCCATATCTTTGATACTCATTTCTTAAGGAGTTGATTGATCGATATTAGCCGCTTGCTTTTATTGAATTACCATTTCACAAAATGATTGCATCATGTTGAGAAGTTCATTCTGTGACTCTTCTATTTTATCCCATCTATCGTGCACATCACTCATCGTTTGTTGATTAAGGTCTTCTTGATGATCGATGAAATATTGCGGGGGTTGGTCAAAACCGTAATAGTTAGAATTATGCTCAAAGTGGTTTTGATTCATTGGTTGACATTGAAAACTTTCATGAGGACCCCTACAGTTTTCACAGTGATATGTGAGAAATCACATATCCGTTTTATACAAAAAAATGACCCTAAAATGATCAAATTGTGCAAATTATGCTTGTATATTGCTTGTTTTGTCATTTGTGATGTGTAGGGACGGATATTGCAAACATCACAAGAAAATAGCCAAAACCAGGCAAAAACGAACACGAGACGGAAAGAGTACACAAAAGCCGGAAGTTTTCTAGCAAATGGTCTACTAAAGTCAACAATGGTCAAGCCTTGGTCAACTACAAAAAGACAAAACTTTCAAAATACCAAAAGAGCCCTTAATGTTAAATCATTTTGCACTAAAAGTCCAAAAACAATAACACCGTTAGTCCTTTAAACTTAAAGACTAACGGTCATTAAGTGTTAACTATATAAACCCTTTTTCGTTTAAACCATTTAACCGAGCCCAAGATAAACACCAGCCCAAAACCTTTATAAGCCCAAGTCAACTTCCCCGTTTTACCCCAGGTCAAACCAAATCAAAGTTATAAAAAGAAAAAAAAAGGCGCGAATGGTGAAGTTACTGTTCGCCTTCGTCCCAAACAATTACCCTGCTCAAACTAGAAAGGTTAAAACCATCTCCCATTCAAATGACGTGACCACAAGAGATTCCAAGTGCCAAGCTCCACGTTGGCAATGAAATGAGTCATCAAAAAGCTTTGATTGGTCAATATAACTCAAGGATATGACAACAAAACACCGGAAATCCAAAAAACACACTTAGAAAGGGAATTTTACTGAACTAAAACAAGTGCCAAAGAAACATACAGCTCTCAAAGAAGTGGGATTGCCAGCTTGGCATCCATGTCTAATTTTAATACCGAATCCCATCCAACGGTCACAATCCATCATTCAATGATTAGAAGATATTGATGGTCAAGATTGAAAGGAGCGTGCAGAGGTCTAGATCATTCTCTCCAGGGCTAAAAATAAGAGTTCACCCTCTCTCCAGGGCCTACATTTTGTTTTTGTCATTTTAAGTGTCAAATATTCACAGTCCAAAACTGGCCCTTAAGGCCTGTTTTCAAGTTAAATTCAGATAGTTAAAATAGTTTTTGGGTCTTAAAATTTTGTGCACAAGTAGATTGTAAGGTAGTTTAAATCTGCTTGAACTTATTTTAGCTTATAGAGCTTATTGGTACATCGTGTTTTTAAGCCTAATTTTATGCATTTTGTCATTTTCAAACCAAAAATTAAACTCATCCTACCAAAGAGTCTCTAAGCCTTTTTCATTTTAGCTTTTTCTTAAGCAAATGACTTTCAAACGTATTTCAAAAGCTGTTATTTGAGTAGTGTGTATGTCAATCTTTTTAGAGAACAAGTCCTTATTCCATAAGGGATCCTTTAGCTATTGAAATTTAAGCTCAAATACCCCCAATTGTCTGTCAAAGTAAATAGGTAGCTTAGGTGCTTATTTGGGATTTTTCAGCATTATTTTCATTTTTTTTTTTTTTTTTAATTTTTTTTTTTTTTTTTTTTTTTTTTTTTTTTTTTTTTTTTTTTATTTTTTTGTATTTTTTGGCTTAATTTCTTTGCTTCGTTTCTTGCTCAAACTGCTTATTAAATTAGCTTTAGGGTAGTAGTAGCTTAATGTTCTTAAATTTTAGCTTAATTTAGCTTATTTGTTCCTTTAGTTTTGAAAAAAAAGCCAAAATAGTCTTAAGTACTATCTGTCAAAGTTTTTAGCTATTTTCTGGCTTATTTAGTGGTTTTCATAAAAAGCTTCTTTTGTTAAATTTGCTTATTTTGAGCTTTTTTACAACTTTGTTTTTCAAAGTTTTTGAAAATAAAAAAAATAGCAAAAAGCTAGGCCATGGATTCGAACCCATGACCTAGCCCTTAGCACACACTCGTCCTTTCACAACACACACAAACCATCTCTACCCTTGGGACATTTCTGTCATAAGTTCTATCAATTATTCTTTTAATGCTTTGTTAACTATTTTGCCTATCAGCTTATTTTAGCTTATTTTCCTGCTTATTTGATTAGCTTTTTCAGCTCTTTTATTTTTCCTAAGTTTTAAATAGTTCAATTTAATTTCTAGTATTTTTTCAGATTTTATTAAAATAGTTTAATATTTTTAATAATTAATTTTCATTAAAAGTATTTTTAATTCATAATAAAAAAAACTAAAAGTCAAAAAATTAAAATTCTTTTTCTGAAAAATTTATTTTGTCATTTAGGATTTATAAAAATTAGATTTGAAGTTTAGGGCTTAAATTTGATGTAGTTGCTTAAATGTCGCGTTTCTTTAATTCTCGTTTACGTTTTTAGAAGCTTATCGTGTTTAATTTATCATTTCTTGGTTACCCTTGTTTATCGTACATTTATCTACTTGTCCATTATATTTACTAGGATTTAGAAAACCCAAATCAAAAATTTTTAAAACCATTCAAAATGCGCGATCACAGACTTAACCGATTTTCAATTCACACTTCGTCGAGGAAAAACAACCCGGGTGGTTTTTGAGACAACTTTGGTTAAAAGTTTGTTTCTTAAATCCAACGGAAAATACTTACTATACTATTATTGACCTATCCTTATACTATATATTTATGTATGCGTGTTCGGAGATGGATCAAATTTTTGGCGTCGTTGTCGGGGAAGTGTGTTACGAATTTCGCGTTTCGTTCGAAGATTAGTATTTTGAAGAACCTTCCTCGTGAAGTTATTTTCCTTTTGTGAATATTTTTAAATATAAAAAAATACAAAAATATTTTACACTTCTATTTTCTTTTAATATTAAAAATAACCGTTTGTTAATCGTTGTTATGGCTCACCTTATATACGTGCCTATAAATGGGAAGTTTAATAAAGGCGGGTTTGATTAACATCACCTAAAAGGAGAAGGGTTTTTCTAAATAGCGCCTCACGCTTACCAACTCTTCCGCTTTCTTGTAAGTAATTTAGAGAGCTACCGTGCACGTTTGATTTTCGGTTACCAAAAATATTTTTTCTTTCTCATTTTAATTTCTTTTCTCATATATTATTTTTTATTTTTTTTATTTTTTTTTAAATCTAAAAATATTCTTCTTTATCCTCTTATCCGTTTAATTCTTCGACATGTCTTCGTATAACCATTTTGGTTGCTCGTATTGTGGAGGTCCATTTAATGGTAGAAACTGTCCGGGCTGTAGCAGTATAGGATCCGGAAATGAGTTTGTCTATGACCCAAATCCTTATTCTTATAATGACACACCTACCTTCTTCAACCAACCTCCACAGCCCCAGACAAACTCTTGTGATTTTGTGGTAACGATCATTACTACGGTTCTGAAGTACATCAACGAGTCCCGCTTGTCTATGAGCCAGAACCGTGTAACAATCAAAACTGTAGTAATAATTATTTTCCACAAGATTCACGGAGTTTACCACAACAATTTTCTTGTGAAACTTGCGGGGGTCCTCATGCGACTTTTCAGTGTCAATCGATGAACCAAAATTTCAATTATTTTAATTCTTTCGGTTTTGACCAAATTCAACCCCCGCAAGCATTACATCAATAATCTAAAGAAAAAAAATAAAAAGAAAAAGAATCAGCTTAATAACCGAACTTTATACACTGATGGAGAGAACTATTGAAAGAATTAATCCACAACGTAGCAGTGAGGCTTTACTTGTAGCTCAAAGAGATCCAGAATTGACGTGAACAGAGCAGGCAGCTCAAGAAAGGAAGAATTTCACCGAAACCCTTCCTTTCGTCAACTAATTTGAAGAAAATGTGTGGGCACAAAGTTTGTGAAAGGAGCAAAAGCAAAAGTATGGAAAAATGATGCTAGATTTACTTGAAGATTGTCGACAAAAAGAGCTTTATTGTATACATAATAATGTTGATGATTTAATTGAAAGTGCTCTTAATTCTAAACTTCTCTTGATTAATTTGAATTCTCAATGTTTCGATAAGGAAAAGCAGGAAGTTAAGAATATCATAGAGCAGGCGACTAAACGTAGAACTCGTATTACGAAGTGTTTGAAGAATTTTAAAGTTATTCATAAGGAGAGTACTATTCCTTTGAATAAAACACCTTAAATTTCTCCGGTTAATGCAATCACACACGACTTACCAACTGAAGAACCTGAGTACTCTCTAAGTATGGTGGGATAAGCTATCTTTACTACTATTTTCGGAAACGGAATCGGACCAAAGAAATAAAGTCTAGTGGTTGAAACCTTGTCCTATCCCAATGAGTTCCGAGGATTTTTCCGCTAATGAAAGTGAGTGGTGATATCCAATTTTTTTTTTTTTTATTTTTTTTTAATGATTTACGACTTTCTCTAATCCTCTCTTTGATTCTAATGACGATTTCACCTCTAGTGATGACAAGTCACTTTCTAATGAGGATGTTCCGAAAGAAATTTTCAAAATGTATTCGAACCCTCTTTTTGATGACGAAGAGAATCAATTTCTACCAAGATAGAATTCCTCATAGTCCTTTAATGCCAGTCCTAATCTTATCAAATCCTTTGCTTAATCGAGAACTTTTGATTGATTCTTCTCCTAAGTTTTGATTATCTCTCGGAGGAGTTCTCCCCGTGAACTCGCTATATTGATCAAATTTCCACCGGTAATTGAGGAGAGCCGACTTTGATCTAGAGGCAGAAAATCCATCTTGTTGAGAATTTGTCGTATGATAATTCATCTCCATGACCATCGAAAGAACGTAATTCTGAAAATGTTGATACGATTATCGAGTCTCCCTCTCCATCTCCTATCCCCGTTGAAGATAGTGACTCTCATATGGAGGAGATTGATTTGCTCCTTTTTACTATATATATAAATATAAATAAATATATAAATATAGGATAATATCAATGATAGTAGTATAGTAAACCGGAAGTATCGGTTTCTCACTTCGTTATCCACAAAGTTTAAAACCGGACCCGGGTCATTCTTCCTGACGAGGCGTGAATTTGAAAATCGAGTCGCGGTTTGTGAACAATGCTTGAATGGGAAAGATTTGATTTTGATTTTCTAAAACTACGAATATTATGCAAAAACGAATAAAAGAAAACCTTAAACAAAAGCAATTTAAGAAAAACGCGAAAACGGGAATTTAAACCTAAAACTACGGGAAAGCATAAAAAGGCAAATAATTATCTTAAAATTCTACGGAAAGCATAAATAAGGCATAAGAATGAAATCCTAAGTCTACGGGAGCATAAAATTAAGGCAATTAGGCTTAAATTACAAAAACGAGAACGGAAATTAAAAACGAACGCGACTAAAAACCTAAAATAATGAAAAAAATAATCTAAGTGAATTTTTTTACTTTAACTAATACTAATTGACTAAAAAGTAAGAATAAAGAAAACTAGAACGAAAACGGAGTTAAATTAAGTTTAAAAACGCGAAAACGAGAACCGGGCCCGAAACTCGTTCTTTAAAAATTAAATTTTTGCAAAAAGACCCTTAAAGAACGAAAGTTTTTCTATTTTTCCTAAGTGCAAAATGATAAAATAAAATTTTCTAAAAAAGAAAAATATTTTTTGATTTTTATTTAATTTATTATAATTAAAAAACAGTTTTAAAGAAAATAAATGTTAAAAAATATTAAACGATTATAAAAAATTCTGAAAAATTTAGGAAAAATCAATTAAACTATGAAGGTTCTGAGAAAAATGTAAAACTAAAAATTCAGCTTAAAAATAAGTTGTTATTAAGCTAAATTGGGTTGGTGGCTTAATGGGTTGTTGTGGGCTTATATAATTAATGAAGTAAACTCATACCGGATGAGCTATTGTAGCACAGCGGTATGAGTTTGTGTGTGTGGGGGCTTTGATAAGGGGGAGGTCCAGGGTTCGACCCTTGGCCTCTCTCTTTTTAATAAAACTTTTTTTTTAGAAAATTTCTTTTAAAACTTATAAAACACGCAAAAACTAACAACTTTAAAATGAGGGGGGGGTGGAAACACTTTTTTTTTACAAAACGAAAATAAGCAGGAACTAAGGCAATCAAAATAAGGCAAAGCAAGCACTTTTAACACTAAAGTCCTAAGAGCTAAACTGGGTAGGCTACTTCTTAACATTTAATAAGCTAAACACTAAGGCTTAATAAGGCAAACTAATATCTATACTACAACTGAATAAACAAGATAACAAAAAAAATAAGCAAGTGAAATAAGCAAAATAAGGCAGAAATTGCAAATAAGCACCTATGACCAAAAACATACCAAACAGCCTGCAAGGGACACTATTTGAGCTTAAAAATAAGCTAGCAAACCAAAACGTTAAGGCTTAAAACCTAAAAATAGCTAAAGTTGGTCCTACTAGCTTTAAGAAAAAGCAAAAAGTTCACATTTTGGAAAGCACATAAGCAAAGAAAAAAGGAAGGAAAAGGGTTGTTTGACAGCATAACTGATTTTTAGTTTTCATTTGAAAGACAGGAATGGCTTTTTGCAGACTAAAATAAGCAAATAAATGAAGTTAAAAATTCAAACAAAGATTAAACATATTGAGATCTATATCCCTACTACTTATACTATTAAATTCGGACCATGAAACAACTTATAACTAAACTAAATTGGCAAATGAAAAATGGACATTTACTTAGAAAAACAACTATGACAGATTTTGGTATGAAATCTAAAGGCACATGTAACCTTGGTTTAACTCATTCTACTGCATTTCTACAATCAAACAAAGACAAGAAAACATGGTTTTAACTTTACTAGACCAAAGATTTAAGATGAACAGCTGCATACTAATATGACATAACAGATTTAACTAGTGCATAGACAAAACTTAAAAACTTAATTTTAAACTTCAAAAACCTATCAAAACAGATTAAAAGGACTCAAAAGGGTTTGACCAAGTTAGCTTGGTGACCCAAAATCAATTTTAGACTCCTTTGACCCGTTTTCAGCCCTTAACCCAAACACCCCCTTAAGAGGGTATTTTGACATTTTTGAACTACACTAACTTATTTAAGCATCGAATTTGAAAGAAAAGTTATAAGCTAGACTTAAATAAAGCATAAACAAGAACTTATAGATTCTAAATAAGCACTTATGAGCAAACAAACTAAAATATGCATACTGAGTAAATTAAGACAGTTTGACATGAAGAATTTGAGCAAATGGTTCTAGACTACACAAAGCATCACAATCATACCAAGGACATATAAAGCAGTAGATAAGATGAAAAATAAGCAGGCAATAAGCAAGTAGGAACAAGCTTACAAAGACAGATTTTTCAAATAACCATATAACTTAAAATTTAATTAAAACATAAAGTGATTACAAGGTTTTAAAGTTAAAATGACAAGAGTAAAAAACTAAAAACATAGAAACATTTAAATTAAACTAATCTAGAACTACTCCTACATTACACACTTTTCTTCTCTGTCTTTTTTCTAATTTATATGCTGTAGAGTTGTGCTTCTTGTGTTTTTGTCTTATGATGAAGAGCCAAGTCTTCATCACTCCATTGATTTTTGTTGTTGCCCCGAAAAACAACAAGTAGATTATCTTGAACCCTTGCATGAATTCGGCCAATAGGAAGTTAAGGTATTGCCATAGTATGTTTGTGTTTTGGAGGTGGGGTAAGGGTTTTTGTCATGGGGTGAAGAGATTTGGCATGTAGTTGCAGAGGGAATGAAAGGGATGGGGGAATAGTGTGGGGTTCAGGGCTTTGGCGGGAAAAAGAAGAAGATGTACAGTATGTTTGAGAGTTTGGGGAGATGGCACAACTAGCCCCTCATCTCGTATATGTATATTTGCAGTATTCCCTTGTGGTAAGCATAGTTGGCCCTTGAGGTTGGGTTTTAATTGCACCGTTAGTCCCTAAAGGACTAACAATGTAAAGGTTTTGGGTTTTAACGCCCGTTAAATGGGTAAATGGGTTTGTTAAGTGGTTATGGGCCACGGGTTGTTTATAAATGGGTAAAGGGTTTGGGTCAGGTTATATTTATAAGGGTGAAAGGGGTATTGTGGGTTTATTACATAAGTTGGGCTGACCCGGCCCAATAAGGTGGGCCCGGGTTGGTCCACTTTGACTTTTTAGGTTTTACGGGGGTTCGGGTTTTCGATGCCCTTTCCAATGCCGTATCCCGTGGTTGACTTTGACTTCGTCTTGACCTCATTAGACGCACAAACGTTGTCGAGTCGATCCGGAATTTGCCGTTTGAGCTTCGTTTTCAATCCTTTTGCACCTTTGGCCTTAGTTTTCACGCTCTTAATTCAGTCCAACCTTGATTTTTGTTCGTATTGCCCATTTTTGTCCTTTAGAGAATATCTGTACCGCTGCAATACTGTACAACACAAAAAAAATGCATATTTATGGCATTGTTTTTGTGCGTTTTTGGTCGTTTAGGGTTATTTTATTAGGTAAAAGGTATGTGTAATTAAATGCATACCAGAGATCGATTTATTTCTTGCTTCCGATGACTCGATGTCTCCGGGCATTGAGAATGATGATTATATCTAAAGTACTCGAAGGGATATCATTGATCTTGAAGCAAGAAAATTGCTTATCAAGATCCCCTTCCCCTATTCGCCGAAATTGAGTACCATCTAACCTTGATCATTTAATGATCCAAGTCGATCTCCTCGTGCCCTCCTTTGGAACACGGATGTTGAGATTTGCTTTGAACTTTGAGCCGATACGACCGTGGAGAGATGATCTTGATGATCTAGAACTAAAGATGAATGTTTTGACCCAGTAGGGGTGAGATTGTGATGTTTTTGGCAAATGTTGAAGGTGACGAATTACTTTCCTTGCACATTTATCATTCGAATTTCATACCGCTCTCACCTACCCTGAGTGATTTCTCTTTCTTTTACTTCTCTCCACCGAGAGTAAAGACATAAACATTTTTTGATCCGCCGCAGTCTCCACTTAAAGCCGGTGGCATCTCATCAGGATGGAACTTTCATGTGCTTTAAATGTTTATCCAAACATTAATGAAAAGCCCGATTGAGAATTTCTCCATATTGCTTCCCATGGACAGACTTAGATGCGGTGGATCGAGTCAAGTCTTATGTGAACTCGTTACCAAAAAAACAAAGTGCTTCGTGGAGGCACCCCATGCTTATATCATTATTCTTCTTTCTTATTTCTAATGTGAAGTGATGGTAGGCTGTACTCTTCCTTATACCTTGATTTGTTTTTTGCTGTGATTGTTTGTAGGATTGACCCAAAATTTTTGAAGACTCTCGTGTTCGTTATTTTGTCCCGGTCCCACTCCACTTCCTCCTAGCGCTTTGCTTGCCATTAGTTATGGGAAATCCGATATCCTAATTAATTATCGACTAACAATTATCTTCTAGCATATTATTTGATAAACGCTTAAAGATTTTTTTGTGATAACTTTTCTCCATGCTCGGATTATGCATTCGACTTTTTGAGTTCTAGTATGGGGTTTTAAGCCTTAGACTAGGAAACATTGAGGACAATGTTTAATTTTAGTATGGGGTAGTATATCTTCGATATGATCTTACCTACCCTTTGCCCGTTGTTCTCACGTACCCCGTTTTCCCGCAAAAATTTTAAATTTTTAAGTCTTAATATCTAGTTTATTGTTCATATATATATATATATATATATATATATATATATATATATATATATATATATATATATATATAAAATATGTGTAATGGAAAATAGAAAATAGTTGATAAAAATAATAAGTGTTTTGACACGAATGTAGGCTTTCCGTTGGTGAGAACGAAAAGTAAATTTTGACCCGACCGGTTTTATATCTTAGCTTTTCTCCTTAACATATATAGATTGAATTTTGCTAATCTTTTATACAAGGAGCTATAAAACGCGAGTCTAGCTTAAAAAAGTCAAGACTTTGCAAGTTCCCATAATTGATTTTAAATATGCGAAGATCGATTTATTAGAATTAAGATTGTTGCCAGTCTATGTGACTTGTTAAAGTGCCGATCTTAATTCGCTAGGCTAAGTATTCACGAGTTTCTTTATTAGAAATTTTAAATTGTGAAGAACAAGAGATGATAGAGTAGAGTATAAGTTTTGATGCTAAACATAGAATAGTTGGATTTCTTTAAGGCTCATAAAGGTTAATTGTGGCTTTTTGCTCCCATCAGCTTAATAAACATTATATAATTGTTGAATAAATAAAGTTTCTTTGGTTTTTGCGATTCTTAGTTTAGATCACTTCGTAGAGATTCCTTCTGGTGAAAGTAAGATACACATCGAGGTTTTGTCAGTGTTGTGGGGAAATAGACTCCTGGACCATGGTCGGCTCGCATACCGATGTGGCAGTTGTTAAAAGACCACATGACTTAAAATTTGGCTATAATAATAATAATTATGTAATAAACCGAAGCCGAAATAAGACTTCTGGATCATGGTCGGCTCGCATACCGATGTGACAGTCGTTTAAAGGGTGGAGGTAATAATAATAATAAAAAAAACTGTGGGCTGATAAAAGTTTACTGCCTCTTGCCGGCTCACAACCGATGTGGCAGTCTTCTAAATAAGGCACATAGTAATAATAATCCGAGACTGATAAAAGTTTGCTGCATCTTGCCGGCTCACAACCGATGTTGCAGCCTTCTAAAAGGTCGAGGAATTCACCGAGGTCGAAATAAGACTCCTGGACCATGGTCGGCTCGCATACCGATGTGGCAGTTGTTTAAAGGACCGAGGTTTAATAATGTTGCTATAATAATAATAATAATAATAAAGCCAAATTTCGACTCCGGGGTTATCTAAATAAAGCATCCGTCTCTGGACTCGTAGTTGAGTTGTTTCGGATGAAATAAAAAGGATAACCCCTAAATCATGTGAATTTAGAACCTTAATGTGGACTTTATTTTCACCACATCGTCTCTTTAGGAAAGGATTTCAAATCGGCTTATGCTTTAAATCGGCGTAACTTTTTTGTCGATCACGAGCAGCTTGAATTCTTTGCTTGATCTGAATGATTTTTTTCAGTCGTCTCTTGAACTATTTCTGGACCAGTGAGTTGAACTTCTCCAACCTCAGCCCAACAAACAGGTAAACGACACTTTCGACCATAAAGTGCTTCAAACGGTGCAGCCTTAATGCTAGTGTGATAACTATTGTTATATGAAAACTCGACTAATGGAAAATGGTTAACCCAACCCTTTCCAAAGTCGATCACACAAGCACGCAACATATCCTCGAGAGTTTGAATAGTCCTCTTGCTTTTCCCGTCAGTTTGCGGATGATATGCAGTACTCATATCCAAATTAGTACCCAAAGCCTTCTGAAGTGACCTACAAAAATTTGATGCGAACCTCGGGTCGCGATCACAAATGATTGAGACAGGTATTCCATGCCTCGTGACCACTTCCTTTAGGTACATTCTTTCCAGTTTCTCCATGGGATCAGTTTCCCTCATTGGTACAAAGATTGCAGACTTAGTAAGTCGATCGACAATCACCTAAATGGTGTCGTAACCTTGTGACGACTTAGGAAGCTTTGTGATAAAATCCATTATGATATTATCCCTGATATGTGAGAAATCACATATCCATTTTATATCAAAACAAACCCTAAAAAGTTGAAAATGTGCATAAAAATACTTGTATATGTGTATTTTGTCTTTTGTGAATGTGTAAGTACGGATATTGCATATATCACAAGAAAAGAGCCAAAACCGGACAAAAATGAACACGGGAACGGAAAGAGTGCACAAGAGCCGGGAATTATCAAGCTATGGTCAACAAAAGTCAACCCTGGTCAACAATGGTCAACTCACAAAAGGACAAAACCCTTAAAACAACAAAACATCCCTTATTGTTAAATCAAATTCACAAAAAGTCCTTAAATGTATAACACCGTTAGTCCTTTAACACTTAAAGACTAACGGTCGTTAAGTGTTAACTATATAAACCCTTTTTCGTTTAAACCATTTAACCGAGCCCAAGATAAACACCAGCCCAAAACCTTTATAAGCCCAAGTCAACTTCCCCGTTTTACCCCAGGTCAAACCAAATCAAAGTTATAAAAAGAAAAAAGGCGTGAATGGTGAAGTTACTGTTCACCTTCGTCCCAAACAATTACCCTGCTCAAACTAGAAAGGTTAAAACCATCTCCCATTCAATTGACGTGGCCACAAGAGATTCCAAGTGCCAATCTCCACGTTGGCAATGAAATGCGTCATCAAAAAGCTTTTATTGGTCAATATAACTCAAGGAATGACACGCGGATATCTAAAGAAACACACCTTGAAAGGGATTTTACACTAAAACAAGTGCAAAAGAAACACACAGCTCCAAAGAAGTGGGATTGCCAGCTTGGCAATCCGTGTGCTATATTCCCATCCAACGGTCACAATCCATCATCCAATGATTAGAAGATATTGATGGTCAAGATTGAAAGGAGCGTGCAAAGGTCTAGATCATTCTCTCCAGGGCTATAAATAAGACTTCACCCTCACTCACATCAACATCGAGATCTAGGAGTAGGATTAGATTTAGGGTAGGAGTAGCTTAATTTAGTCTAGTAGCTTATTAACTTTTAATATTTTAGATTTTCCATTTTCAGTTATGGTAAAACTTATTTTGTTAATAGAAATTTCACTTACTGTTTCAAATACCTACTTTAATTTCTGTCTTGTTTTTGATATAATTCAATAAATAAAGCTCTCATAAGTTCTCTTTGTTACTCCTAAGCTTGTTTTCACTCAGTTAAACCCTCAAACTTAACTGAGCTTAATGTTAATCAATTCCACTCCTTAAATTTACCTTCAGCTTAAATAAGGAATGGAAGCCAATAATGGATTGGGCCTACCAAGACTACCACCACTTTATCCCTAGATAAGATGGAGCTTGTTGAATACATCATAAGACTGTTAAATAGCCTTTGTTTGTGCAAGGCATTTGTTAAGTACTACAATTTCCTTTTATAGCCTTAATTTTTGCAAATTAGCTTATAACTACTTATTGTTGCTTAATTCTGTTTAGAGTAGCTTATTTTAGCTCAATAGTGCTTATTTTGGTTATTAAATGCTTATTGTGTTCAATTTGTAGCTTAAATCTCATTTTATTAGTTTTAGTCATAAAACAGTAAAATAATCCAAACATATTAGCATAGTTAGTTGTCTGATTGTTTCTGCTTATTTGCTCATTGAAAATTGTTCATTATGTCTGTTTTTAGCTCTTTATTATCTGGTATCTAAGATTTGAGCCTTAAATCTCCAATTTATAAGCTGAAAATGAGGTCAAATGAATTAAAGGGGTGTTTGGCTAATGACAGCACTAACTTGAGTTAGTGCTGTCAAAGGCTTTGTGGTCCTTTAAATCAATTTTGATTTCCAATTTGAGGTTTATAAAGCAAGGATTTAAAGATTTTAAAGCTTATATTAGGTTTTTACAAGTTTATGAGTTAGTTGTTTGAACCTGAGGTCCTAGCTCAGGTTCATAAGCTTTTTGTGTTTGATTTTGTTCTAATTACTTTTGTTAGTATTTGTGCTTTTGTTTAAATGTTTTCAAGTTGTTAAAACAAGTTTGAGTAGCCTACATTTTGTTTTGGTCATTTTAAGTGTCAAATAGTTCAGCAGTCAAAACAGGCCTTGAGGCCATTTTCAAGTTTAAATTTCAGATAGTTAAAATAGTTTTTGGGTCTTAAAATTTTGTGCACAAGTAGATTGTAGGGTAGTTTAAATCTGCTTGAACTTATTTTAGCTTATAGAACTTAATTGGTCATCTGTTTTTAAGCCTATTTTTAGCATTTTGTCTTTTCAAACCAAAAAGAAACTCAGCTCCTACTGAGTCTATAAGCCTTTTTCATTTAGCTTTTTCTTTAAGCATTTGACTTTCAAACTGTTTTTTAAAAGCTGTTTTTAGTAGTGTGTAAGTCAAGCTTTTTAGAGAACAAGTCTTATTACCTATAAGGACCTATTAGCTTAATGAAATTTAAGTCTCAAAGTTGCCCCAATTGTCTGTTCTAAGTAATTAGTTGCTTAGTGCTTATTTGGGATTTCACTTTTGGCTTTATTCTTTGGCTTTTTCTTTCTAGCATCAGACAACTTGCTTATTAAATTAGCTTTAGGGTAATAGTAGCTTAATGTTCTTAAATTTTAGCTTAATTTAGCTTATTTGTTCCTTTAGTTTTGAAAAAAGCCAAAATAGTCTTAACTACTATCTGTCAAAGTTTTTAGCTATTTTTTCTGCTTTTTTTAGCTGTTTTCAATAAAAAGCTCTTTGTTTAAATTAGCTTATTTTGAGCTGTTTTACAACTTTATTTTTCAAAGTTTTTAAAAATAAAAAAATAGCAAAAAGCTAGGGATGTCCTCTAACACCTCATCAAAAACAGGATTTACGTCACTAGAGATGTGCTCATTATCGAATTCAAAAAGAGGGTTTGAGTAAATTTTAACATTATCTTTCGGAACGTCTTCATCGGATAGTGACTCGTCATCAGTAGAAGTAAAATCATCATTTAAATCAAAGAGAGGGTTAGAGAAAGTCATGGATTTTTTCTTAGAAACGTTAATGGGAGAAAAATCATTACACGAGGGTAAATTACACTCATTATCACTCTCGGATGTATCCTCGGACTCACTTGGGATTGGAACAAGGTCCTCAACACTAGACTTTATGAATTCGTCCGATTCCTTTTCAGGAATAGTGCTAAGATGCTCATCCCCCACACTGAGAGAGTCCTCGGGCTCCAAAGTCGGTAAAACAGGTGTGATTGCAATAGACAGAGGTATTTGAGAAACAATTTCATTCAAAGGAATAGTACTCTCCTCGTAATCATCATCATCATCGTCATAATCGTAAATAATATTGAAACGTCGTGAAGGCAAGGGAGTATGAGTACTAACATTAGATGCCTGCTCTTGTTGATTTAACTTTTCACAAACGGCTTGTAAAGCTTTATGAAGTTTCTCCTGAAGTAGCAATTCTCGGATACTCATTTCTTTAGGAGGTTAATGATCGATGGATGTCTGTGTGGGTTGGTCAAACCCGTAGGAATTAGGATTATAGCAAGGGTTAGACTCAAAGTAATTTTGATTCCTTGGTTGACACTGAAAATTCTCATGAGGTCCCCCACAGTTTTCACAACAAAGATATTATTGAGGAAAACTCGGTGAATTTTGTGGATAATAATTATCACCAAAATTTTGATTGTAGCTCGGTTCCTGCTCATAGACAAGCGGGAACCGTGGCGAACAATCAAACCCATAGTGAGAATCGTTCCCACATAACTCACACGAGTATGTCTCGTACTGGGGCTGTGGAGGTGGGTAAGAAAAATCGGGTGTTTCATCATAAGAAATGGGATCAGGGTTATGGACAAACTCGTCTCTGAAACTCACATTGGTACAACGCCGACAATTCCCACCGTTAAACGGACCTCCACACCACGCGCACCTCGAAAACCAAGACATGTTGAAGAATTATCGGATAAGAAGGTAAAGAGAATAAGAATTAAACGAATAAGCGGATAGATAAGAATATTTATAGATTTTTCAAATAAAACATAAGGAAAAGAAATAATAAAAATAAGAAAGAAAAATATTTTTGGTAACTGAAAGTCAAAGGTGCACGGTAGCTCTCTAGAAAACGCACAAAGAAGCGGAGGAGCGGGTAAGCGCGAAGTGTTTTAAAAACCTTCTCCTTTCGGGTCGAAGTTCGTAGGATCGACCCTCCTTATACCTCTCTTATAGTTTGTTTACTAAAGGTGAGCCGAAACGACAATTAACAAACGGTCATTTTTAATATAAAAGGAAAATAGAAAAGAAAATAGAATAGAAAAATATTTTTGGGTTTTTATATATAAAACGAAAACTTTCACGGGGAAAGGATCTTCAAGGCTCGAACACGAACAATCCCGTAAAAATCGCTACAGCTTCCCCTGCAGCGGCGCCAATTTTGGTATTACACAAAAACCCCTTAATAACTATATATATACTATTATATAATATATATTTTTTTTTATATATATATATATATATATATATATATATATATATATATATATATATATATAATACATATACATAAGCAAAGTATCATACAAATTATTCTTAGGAAAGAATAATAAGTAATCAACACGGGTATCGTTCTCCTCGGTGAGAGGTGAATGGAAATCTACGTTCATGTTGTAAATCGAGCTTGATTGTCATTTAAGTTTTGGTTTTGGATTCTAAATCTAAAAACACAAAGGGAAAGCATATAAAGGCACGCTAATCTAAGAATTAAGGCAACTTAAAAATCTAACGATATTTAAAACAAATAAAATCTTATTAATAACTAAAATAAACTAACTAATTAACTAAACTTGACAAATTTAAGACTCTTAAAACTCAAAATGCAAATTTCTTAACTAAAATGTATTAATCTATTTTTTAAAACACAGAAAATATTTTTTTGAATTTTTAAACTATTTAAAACTATTTTTTAAAGTAAATAATACATAAAATTAAATTAAAAATACTAAACTTAATCCTAAAATTTTAAGAAAATTTATAAAAATACTAATTACTATTCCTAAGGTTTGTAAAGAAAAACAAAACAATAAGCTCAAGCCAATAAGCTGGTAAAAATCAAATAAGCTAAACAAGCTATAACTAAATTAAAGCATATAAGGAATTTAATTCTAATTCTAAACAGAAAAGACCCAAGGGCGCTACTAGTTAAGGTGTTGGTGTTGTGTGAGGGAGGTCACAGGTTCGAGTCCTGTAAACTACCTTTTTGCAAACTTTTTTTTTTTGAAAAAGCTATAAAATAAGTAAAAATAAGCAACTTTACTAACTGGACTTATGGACTAAAGCTTATAAATAAGTTAGAAAAGACAGCTTAAAGTGACGGTTTGGGATTTAAGCTATATGATATTAAGCTAAGACTGTTTGGACATTAAGGTCTCAATAAGCAAAAAGTAAACTTAATAAGCTAAAATAGACTTAAGCTAGACTTAATAAGCAATTAAAGACCAAAAATAAGCAAAAAGAATAAGCTAAAGACAACTAAAAGAAACTAAGATAGAGGACACTACAACACTTTTAAAGGACTTTTACTAAAATTTAAGCTAAGAATTTAATCTAATAAGCAAATGAAATAAGCTAAAAACTAAAAACAGATAAAGACCTTTACTCTAATGACTCAAATAATCTAAAATTAAGCTAAACATTTTATGAAATAAACTAGAAAAGAATAAATGAAAATGACCGACATTTACTTGTTTTTGGCTTCTTTTTTAAATGACTACTTTGAGCTTAAATTTTAAGACTTAAAAGCTAACATGTCAACCTAAAAACTTGAAACAGCTTGAACTTATAATATATTAAGCTAAGTGAAATCAAAATTAACCAAAGAAAAGCTTAAATCTAACCACTAATGATTTGAGAATCTATACTCTTAAGAACAATAAGCTAGTAAACTCTACTTAACTGATTTTAGGACAAAAATGCTTAAATTGCTATCCCAAAGAAATTTAACTTAAAACAGATACTAAATGATGCATAAGAAACAAGATATGATCACAAAAACTACACCTCTAGTATTTATTCAATAAAATCAGCAAATAAGCAATTCTACAAAACTATAGAACTAGCAGGAAATTTGCAAAAACTAACTCCAAACTAATCAAAACTTAATCCTAGCTTTTGAAAACTAACATTCAGACCTTATTAGAGCTTATTAAAGCTGAATTAGGAACTAGAAACAAGTCAAACAAGATTTTCCTTATTCAAAGCTTCTAATCTCAAGCACCCTTTTAAATCTCTAAAAGCTTTATTTAAGCTAAAATAGATCTTAAAAAGCTATAAATTGACAAAACAGATTTAGTACTATGAAAATAAAGGACAAATAAGCATTAACCTTACAGACATAAGCACTAATTGATAAGCTAAACTAAAAAGGCTATTTAGACTAAAACCTAGCAGATTTTATTAAAACTCAACTCTAGCTAATCTAAACTATAAACTTAACACATTAAGCAATCATTAGACAGAATAAGCACCATTAAGCATAGATTATGCACAAGTAAGCAGTTTAATAAGCTGTAATAAAAAATAAGCTAAAATGAATAAAAGAGAACAAGTACCTTGATCCCAGTTAAACATGGATCTAAATAGCTTTAACAAGCTTAGATCTACAGGTTGGCTTATAAAATAAGCTTTGAATAAGCCCTATAAGCCCTTCCATTTCTGGCTTATCTTCCAATTGGCTTATTCAACTATTTTGAGTGATTTGAGTGAATGACTTATTCAGTTTAGCTTTTAGAAAGCTAAACTAAATAAAAACTAGCTTATGAGTAGGGGGGGGGGGGGTGGGGGGGGGGGGGGGGGCGTTAAGATGAGCTTATGAGCTTATTTAAGACATTCTAAACACATTTAAACCATAATTGCTTAATAGTAAAACAGAATTTAAAGAACAATTTAAATGAAACTTGGAATTTTATTAATATCAAAATAGAATTACAGTGTTTAAACAAGGATTAAATAAGAAAGATGCCATAAGCTAAAAATTACGCTAATAAGCTACACTAACACTACTAAAAGCTAGATGCCTCTACTGTGGGATTGACCCTCCTATTTATAGCATTTGAGGGAATCTTCTAGGCTCTTGAGGAGCGTCTTCATCAACTAATCTGAGCCCTTGATTCATAACCACCTCTTAATCATCATTTTGAGCCCTTGATTTCTTCCACGCATCAATAGCCAATAAGGGAGCTCAGGATTGCCAACGTGGAAAGTATGCTATCAGAGGTGTCAGGTGTTAGCTTCTAGAAGCAAGAAAGCGTGTGGGAATGGAGTGCATGGATTTACCCTGCGTTATTTGGTGAGGTGAAATGGGAGAAAGATGTACAGTACATCTTGGCGGGGTTTTTTATTGCTTTGACCAAGGTAAAAAGGGAAATGGGATTGGGCTTTGATTGGGGTATAGATTGGGCTTTAACTTGGGCCAAGTTTAAGGTTAATTGGATTTGGACTTAGATATGTATTAGGCTTAGGTTTTGTATAGATAATATGTTAATGGGCTGACTCGGCCTAATAAAATAGGTACGGGTTGGCCCATTAAGGATGTATACACCTTCGGCTTTGATTTCCTCAAGCTCTTCCAATCTCATGCTCGGGTTTTGTCCCTTTTTGGCTTGTTTTTGTCTATATTTGATATATCCATTACCTGCATAATTCAATTGGCAAAACATACATTTACATTGTATTTTTCATGTATTTTTGGTCTTTTAAGCTCATTTTAATAAAGAAAAATGATGTGTGATTAAACACATATAAAAAATCCCTCATACTAAGTTATTGCCGTGTCCTCACGCAATGTCATAAATACACACTTAGAAAACCAAAAATTTCAACCCCCTTGGACTAATTACCTCGAATAGTAGCTAAGTGTTCATCTAAGGGGATTAAGAAATCACTAGTTTTGAAAAGCCCCTGTTTTACCATTTTATATATATATGCAAACATTTATTCTTATCATTTTCATTTTTTTTATATGAAACTTTAAGGATCACAAAACAAGAAACACTAAAAGGATAAATTCATCGTCCTCGATTTTTCTCCCGCCCTAAACCAAGCTTAAAAACAAAATCATTGTTAAATAAAAGTTAAGATGCTAACACTACTCATAAACGCTAATTGTGTACGCATAGCTACTTTCCGCTCCTTTATTCCTAAGTCCTTTAAGGGTTTTATTATTATTATTGGCGACAAATAAATTAAGACCTTATTTAAATAAAGTAAACCCGGTTTAGACCATAATTAGTTTGAAATCCTTTCTTAAAGAGACAATATGGTGAGAATAAAGTCCACATTAAGGTTCCTGCGAGGATGGACGTAGGCGAAGAGGTGCTCCGTTACCAGAACCACTAGAAATCTTTGTGTTGTGGTTTGATCCTCTAGACTCTTTATCTTTGTCTTCACATATTTACTTGTCTCTTACTTACATACTTGTATGTTCATATTGTGCACATATTGAGATCACACAAAGTCAAATCTAAATTTTTATAAACAAGCATAACTTTAATGATATAAAGCGGTAAACTAAAAAAAAAATTCAACCCTCCTTCTATTTTCCAATATAATGTTTTAAAAGTGCACTAAAATAAAGACTGAAACATCCAGACAATCAAGTCGCCATATGGTATGGACAGATATGCATAAACAAAAATAAAAAAATAAAAAAAAAAAAAAAAAAAAAAAAAAAAATAAAATTTGGTTCTGGGAAACTGACTAATCGATAACAAATAAATAAGAATACTGGGTTGTCTCTCTGAAGTACTTTTGTTTACACGAAGTCTTTAAGTTATAATTTCTCAAGCTCCTTTTCTATTCTGCTCTAGTTACCATCCATTCCTTCATTCAATATCCGAAGATTTCTTGGTAAGCTTGGCATGGCCTCTTGTCCATGAAATAGTAAGATCTGGCATATCTCTTCTTTACAGCAACAACTCTTCATCATTATTGAATGAATATTTGATCCATCATATATCTCCTTATATTGCACGCCGGTAGCAATGAACTTACATAATTCTTCTTCTCATTATTTACACATGATTTTATCTCATAAGCATCATCGAGTTTATATACATGTTTCCATGTATCTTGTTGTTCGTAACGTGACACTTCATCGTCTTCATTGTAAGTCACCTATCCATTATAGCTTTTGCTTCTTAAAGCCTCTCTTTAAGTTCTCTATCTTTCATAGCTTTACGTACCAGCCTCGAAATCATTAAATGGATTGATTCCAATAATGTAAGTTTCCTGGTAAATTTCCTCAATTAGGCAGTACCATCATCTCTTAGTTATTTTATTTATCGTTGTAGTATGGGTCTTTGTTCCAACTACATGTTGGCCCATTCTGTAACATCCAGTCTAATAGTCGAAAGTGTTGCAAGTATGTTTTAACTGGTGCGGGTTCGGTCCAAACTCTAGTGTTAGTCCATGGCTTCTCATCGACCCATGGTACGTCCTTGTTCAATTCATAGATCCAGTCGTCTTTGTAATCTTCATAGGTCTTAAACCCCATAATATCCTTCGTAAGTAAGTCCGGATCTACTTTGAGAAGGTAGTTAAATTCATTAAATGCTGAACAGAGAGGTGTCTCGTAGTCAAATATATTAGTGTCGATCCTAAAGACTTCAGCAATTTCATCTTCATCATCAGATTCCTCATCAGTGAGTTCTACTTCATCAACTCCTCTGATCTAGTAAATCCATAATGCTTACATAGTATAATGATCCATTGTCTTGTAGTTGAAAATTTTCGATCCCAACCATTCAATAAATGCAACATCAGACGGATCATACCCCATGTCATCATCAGCTTCATGCTCTGAATCATCATCCATTCTGCTTAATCGATTGACTTCATTGTTGAAAACTTCAAGTTGTGTATCGCAAGTGAGCGAAACATCTTCGACCTTAATATCCATAATTTTCTCGAACTCTCCTTTGATAACCTTTGTCATTGTTACTGAAGAATATCCAAAAAATTATCAGTAGAACCAGCGGAAAAAGGCATATAAAAAAATTAGGTTATAAGTTCGAGAATGGAAAAGAACTTTATCAGACGACTGAGAGGCCGTATTCAATAGAAGTGAATACGCCGTATTGATCAGTTTGAATAAATACGATGTATTAGACAGAGAACTGGATACGCCGTATCCGATGGAAGTGGATACGTCGTATTCAACTGTCGACCAGAACAGTGTATTTAAGAAAAACAATTAAATACGCAAACAATTAAACACAAAATACAAGATTTACAAAATATACAAGAATATACACTAATCTAAATTACACTAATCCTAATGGTTAGATCTAATCTAATGTTAAAAACTAAAATATCAAATAAAAATCAAGATTAATTTTCACTCCCCGGCAACGGCGCCAAAAACTTGATGTGTCATTGTGTGGTGTATATTTTATTGATTCAAGTTTTAAATTTATATTTTGCCGACTAAACCAAAAACAACACTTTAACGGGCAGTGTACCCGATCGGTAGTAGTTTCATGGTAAGTAGGGTGTTGAACACTTGAAGCGAGGTTAAATCTATCAATTTAATTAATATCTTGGTTATCTAATCTATGTTAATTCTACTCTATTCTAAACCTATGTTAAACCTATGTCAGTCTAAATCCTAATACTAACGGGAAAAGGGGGTTTTCAGCCTGAAAGACTGGCACAGTTTGGTTGGTGACTACAATCAATTCAAGGCACTGTTACCCACGCAAGCTAATAAACAAAAGATAAAAGAGCGGTCGGACCTTATATAAGAAAACTATATTAACCATTATTAATCCGATTAGAAAGTTGGTTTGTTTATTTAGTGCAATGATTTCTTCTCTCGAGGTAGCATATCATTCTTAAGACTTAGGTGTTACATCATCCTAAGACCTAGACACAATAATTATGTCACAATTAAATCATCCACATAAAGCATCCTTATTTGCTGATTATAATCTATATTAGGGATTAAAGCAATGGTGATCTTGTTAAACCCTAGCTTATAAAGACTTTACCCACTTACCGCTTAATGGCAATTTATACACTAGTAGTCTACTTGTCCAACTATCCAATGGAATCATAACGTTACTTGTTGAATTATCTAGGTCACCTGCTAGTCAACACGATCAATAAACCATTGGCAATATCCAATTAAGTAGTTAAGCCCGAAACGTATCCTAGACACAGACTTAGAAGGATAATATTTGTGTAACTATTATTCTAGAAGTATAAATAGCTCTCTAGATCTACTTGGTCCGCTTCACTAGATCCAGTTGAATGATAGGTCGCATACAGAAGCGCGTAAACAAGTATAAATTGATAAACATAAACAAGCATACAACGAAAAATCAAGAAATCGAGATAATCAAATACCAAACATTCAGATCTTCATAATAATGGCTAATACCAGAAGGTATTAGCCTTCAAACATCATAATAAATACAAGAGCAATTATTTAGCCAAGGTAAACTAACCGAGTTAACGAATGATACCAAAAACTAAACGATTACTAAAGTATATGAAATTACACGTTGTCTCCTATGGAATTGATAACTTTGCTCGACCTCCTCTGCTCTTTTTCTCCTCTAAAAATTGACTTTTATAGTTTAGGTATCGAGAATATGATTTAGCACACTGAAAACTCATTTTTGAGTTTCCTATTTATAAGGTCTGGAAGTCGGTTCGATATGGCGTATTGATCTTTATCCTTCTGTGGTCTTTGGTGAGTGCAGGCACGGATACGCCGTATCTTCCTTGATGGATACGGCGTATTGGTCTTCAGAATAGTAATCTTTAAAATATCTTCATTTAAGCTCCAAAATGAGCGCCTTTTGCTATATTTCACCAATTACTCCATAATTACTGCAATTCTCAAATATAAACGATTAAGTAACAATTCTTTCCAATAACTATACAAAATGGGTTAATAACATGGGATAAATGATGCTATAAAATAGACGTTATTTGATGTCATCACTAATTCAAACTCATTCCATTTCTAAACCATTTTCTTCTAATAAATTCCCACCAAATGCATATCACCACTTCACCATCATCTTCATCCATTATTAACCACCATAAACCTCCATGACATCAACTAGAGCTTCCATTTCCAAAGCTTCTAAAAGACCAAAAATCAACATCACTCGACCAAAACAATTGTGTGTGGATTTAACTTAAGATGACACCAAAACCCCATCACCCAAGCATCAACTCTCATCACCTAGTGCTCCTAATGAACCCTCAAAAACACCATCAACCAAAGGCACTTCCTCATCATCCATTGACTACACATCCAAATCACCAACCTCATCCACATCACCATCAACAAATGGTTACTTGAACTCATCAACATCCCCTCCTCTAAGAGTTCCTCCACCTCCTCTAACTTAAGAAAATGCATCAATGGACATCACTCTCACCCTTTCACCAATTACCTCACTTGATGTCCAATTTGATACACCATCACCCTTTCCACCTATCTTTGGTCATCCCATTTCTTGGAACCTTCTTGAGGCACATGGAGATTCATGTTTGTGTTGCATTCATAATCGTAGTCTCATCTTTGGATTGAGAGATGAACTTCAATATATGTTCTCCTACATTGAACATATGCTCTCACAACCTCCCTTTTCCAACACTCTACCACCATCAATCTCTCCAAACTAAACTTACTTTATGTTTAGTTGCTCATTTTCAAATAATTGTCAACCAAACCTTTTGCAAGTAAGTCCTATGGGAATCTAAAATTTTAGGGCATTTGTAGTTTAATTATTATAAATGATGTACCAATATGCTTCAAGCATATTATTTCTATTTTATGCATGTATGATTGTGTTGTATATACAAGTTTTATTTAAATGAATGGTCTTTGATAATGTTTGCAAGTATGCATTTGTTTGTGCTTAAATCTAATGTATGCATATTATTTTTTCTTTCTTTGCTCCATATGTTAGAAAAATTGGTGTGGTTCTTCTAACTTGTTTTTGTAGCAAAGTTACCATAGCTCGATTCCTCCGTGCCCTCGAACGAGAGGGAGTACACATCAAGGGGGAGCATTTTTTCGTCGATTCTATTAATATTCATCGGCGAAGCCTTTTTGATTCTACAAAAAGGGGATAAATGGAAATAAACTCACTAAATACTTGTTTAAAACTAATTTTTCATTTAATGAGTTTAGATTTTGTAATCATAAAAAAGGGGGAGATTGTTGATAGAAATAAAGCTTAAAAGCGTTATTAATATTTTTCGATCTCTCCACGTTTTGATGATCACAAAATGTAAAAACGATTAATGAAAAATTAAATGTAAACAAGTAATTAGTAGTAAATTTTCATTTTGAAAATTTAATCACTTAAAGGGATGAATAAACAAATGCTTAATGCATTTCATGATCAAAGGATTTTTTATTTAACCTCACACTTTTTATAAAAATGTCACAAACATTTTTATATCTTTTATAAAAACATTTTTAGATTTAAAAGAAATGTTTTATTCAAATAAATATTTTAAATTTAAATTTTCTACCAAAAAACGACTAGAAATGTTCCAGAAAACACCTCTTCTAGAAAAGACAAAAAAGAGAGCGTCTAGGCTGGGCGGCCCCCTTAATTTTAAGGGGACCAGTACCCTAATTAAGGGGACCGCCCAGACAAAAAGTCAGCTCAACTGTCCTATAAATACTAGACTATTCCCCACTGATTTTCTTACATTTTGCACACACTTTCTTTCTGTTCTAAATCAGTTTATAATCTTCTTTCTTTCCTTTGATCATTTAATCATAAAGCTTTGTTTCTAAGTGATCCAAGCTTAATTCCACAAGTGCAAGAGAAGAATACTTCTTATCATCAAGTCAAGAAGTGTTATAGTTTTGTTGGTGTTATTGTGAAGTTATGTTAGATCTTGTAAATCATTTGTGTATATTGTGAAGGTGTGTATCGTAGTTGTGTATATTAAGTAGATTGTGGTGATTATTGTAAGTATAGTTAGATCGGGGTGATCTTTGTAAGTAGTGTTAGATTGGTGTAATCGTAGTAGTGTCTTGGTTGTGAAGAGAAGAGAAGTTGTGAAGTAAAGATAAGTAGTGAAGCGAAGACAAGTCATGAAGTAAAGCAAAGTTGTGAGTTGTTGTGAAGTAGTGTGGCTAGTCGTGATAGATTGGTTCTAGCTAGGATTAGAACTCGACATTTCACTTATTGTCGAAAATTGGTGTAAGCAAAGTCGTGTACGGTTTTCTCCACCTAAAGGAAGTTTGTTGACATAGTGAAGAGAACTCTCGAGTTTGGTGCTCGGGGAGTGGAGTAGGAAGAAGAGGTGCTTCATTACCGAACCACTATAAATCCTTGTGTTGTGGTTTGATCTTTCTAACTCTTATCTCTTGTCTTTCATATTTACTTATTTACTTACTTGCATTGTTCAAATTGTGCACATATTGATATCACATAAAATCAAATCTAAGTTTTTATAAACAAACATAACATTAATTTAAAAAGCGGTAAACTATTCAACCCCCCTTCCAGTTTTCCACACTATTCAAACATAACATTACTATGGAGGAATATGTTCAGCGTGAAACTGAGAGAGCTCTCAAGAACGGTAAGGTGTATAACTGGGAAACTACTACTTATGGTAAGATCATGTATGATGAAGAAGTTCACTACCTAAAAAAATTTAAAACAGAATTCCCAGCTATAGCCTATGATGACACGTTTACATCTGAATTACAGTTCTCATCTGAACCCATGTTAAGTCCTCATCATGTCGATGAAGTTAATTAAAAAATTGAAACATCATTGTCTAAATCTGATGATGAGATATATAATTTTATATATGATAATGATTTATTTTCTTATAAGATAGTTTATGTCAATGATTTAAAATTGGATACGGACAATGATGATGATAAAATCGATATCAAACAGTCTTCAGGGGATATATTTATTGAACCGTCACATGATGTAATAGGTATCAATGTTGGTACCTATGCACATGGGTCAAAAAAAATGGAAACAAGTCATGGTACATTTAGTAAATTTTTCACTGCTGAAATTTTATCAAGGAATTAAGTGTTAATATCATGATTTGGAAATATTTTAATGAAGGGATGCTAATAAATATTATTAAAAATTTATATGTTCCATTTGGCATTCCTTTCGACCCTAAGTTGTTTAAAAAGGATGGGAATAGAGCTGGAGCAAGTCTAACTAAAAGACTTTTATAGTAAACAAAAGTGCTTGCCGAGAGACAACCCGGAATGTAACTTCAATTCTGTTATCGAGTCTGTCTTCCTAGATAGTCGATACGGGGTATCCAAACTCTATGGATACGTCGTATTGACCCTACCTGGACGTTATCCATTTTATTTTCCTGCACTTTCTAAAAAACATTATTGTCAGACTTTTCGATACGGCGTATTCATGAATATGAATACAACATATTCGAACTCTGACCCGTACTTAGGACTTTTTTCTTACAAGTTTAAATACGGCGTATCCTGAAACATGGAGACGGCGTATTGACTTCATATACAGATTTATTTTCGTTTTTAGTTTTTGTTTTCTAACCAAACGATTATTCGGAGACAGAATTTCTTTTGTTTTTTTGAGCTTTAATACAGGAACCTACTAAATGAGATAAAGAATTTGGTGATGCTTATTATCTGGAATCTACGTGTGTTGTAGTCATGCGGGTATTCAGACGCATTTACAACACACATCCTTGCATATATAGGCAACATGGAGGATCATACCGAGCAAATCTCAAGGGAGTTTTCTGTTCTAATTCTTTAATTTCATGTTTTTCATGTTATATTTATACAACGTGGGCGTTGTATATCTCAAGTGAGGGAGGATAATTAGAACATTACTTGTCCTTATTTTCACAAATAATATGCCTAATTTATACTTAAATTTAAAAAAATTAGCATATTTTTGTGAAATTATTAATCACACGACCCGCACACATAACCCTAATTTCCAAATTGTAAGAATTTAGCCTTATCCGTTTCCCAATTTTTACCCAAATTCCACAAATATATGAGTGTGCCGGTGACTGTAGTAAACTTTAGAACTTGGCTTGGTATACTATTCGAGACCACCATAATAAGTACTAGTTTATATAGATGGAGTGACCTTTCTAAACTGGTAAATTTTTAGGATTACACCAAAAAGCCTGTACATAGTGTGATATTAACTAACCACGTCGGTTAGTTAACCCCCGTATAAACCCTTTTGTTTACTCCCATCTTTAGAGTAAGATACCCCTAGAAAAACCTGCTAAGCCATTCCTTTCGTTTCTTACACCACCAAATATTTGTTTTGGTACACCCTTACACCTTAGCCTACCCTGTAGATTAAGCCCTTAATCGGTTTCTAGTTGCTTTTTTTGTAAAAGTATGTATTTCCTGTGTTCGTGTGCGTTGTTTTCTATCTATGGTTAGGTTAGGAAATTGCACAATGCAATGGGAATGTGAAAGTGGTGAATTTTTATTTTTTGTGTGTTTACTACTTTCACTAGTATGATCGGAAATAGAATCCAGATTTATCATGTTCGTGAAGTGGTGAAATTTTATACCCAAATTTCGTTTTTGGTTTGTTTAAAAAAATACAACAAACAGAACAATACAAAAAAAGAGAAAGAAAAGAAAGGAGAAGTTTGTGATATAATCGGTTCGTCTAAAACTTAACCGATTCTATTATTTATGATGATTGATTATTCGTTGGTACATGCTATAAACCGACGATGTAAAGTTATGTTGTATATTATTTTTAGTTGGTCTCAATATAACCAACTATGTACTTTTTGTATCAAGTGGTAGATATCGTCACTATTGTTGTATATTATATTATGTATGATTGGGAGTTGGCCGTTACGAGAACGCCAACTAAGGTTTGTTTTTATAAGACATCTATAAGTCTAATTCATGTCTACCCAAAGCGTGAGTTTTCGTGTTAAAGCGTGAGTTAGTCTGTGATTTTGTGTCTTTTCCATGGGCATGGTCGGGAAAGTATCTAGCAACACTGTTCCTTATTTGTTTGGACTTAATCTATTTATTTTGTTGTTTTTATATTTACACCAATTATATATTTCCCATGCCTAGTTCCTAACCTTTGGTTTGCTCAAATGAGGGAGTGAGCAATAAAATTTGTCTCATTCATGGATTTGAATATGTATGGGTTTTGTCGCCCTTGTTGGTGTATTACTGTTGGTAAAGGATTACTAATTCCATACCATATATCATTCTTCATCATAACCTTTGGCTTTACTGGAATGAGGGAATGAGAAATCATATGTATCTCGGTCATGGATTTGGGCGTGTATGTATGGTTTTGTCGCCCGTGTTGGTTTACTACTATTGGTGAAGATTACTAGTCCTATTCTTTAGCTTATTCGAGTTAGGGAGTGAGCAATCACAAGTGCCGCGTTCATGGATTTAGGCGGCATTTGTGGTTTTGTCGCTGATAATTGCCTTTTTAGGGGTAATTATATCAAATATATAGTATACGTATTCCAAAAGATTCAACGAAATTACTTTTGACCAAAGTAAAATCTAAAATCTCCCGGGTCGTTTCCCGTCGAGACGTGAGTTTAAAAATCGAGTTTGGTTTGTGGACAATGCTTGAATGATCAAAGATTAGGATTTGGTTCTCTATTCCTACTAAACAAAACGTAAAAACATGTAAATACAAGTACACAAGTAAAGCAATTAAAGACTTAAACGAAAAAACGTTAACGGAAATTAAAAACGAACGCGATAACGTAAAAACGCGACTTAAAACCTAAATTATCAAAATTAAATCCTAAAATGATCTTTTTAACTTTTATAAATCCTAATTGACTAAAATGCAAAAGCTAAGAAAACTAAACCAAAAACGAGAGTAATTAGGCTTAAAAACACGAAAAACGTGAACGGGATTCAATCCCGTTCTTTAAAAATTCAAATTCTAAAATTTTATCCCTACAAAAGCAAATCTAATTTTCCTAGGTCCTAAATGATAAAAGAAAATTTCCTAAAAAAGAATTAGATTTTTTGACTTTTTATAATTTTTTATGAATTAAAAACGATTTTAACAAAAATTAAATAAAAAAATACTAAACGATATTAGAAAATTCTGAAAAAATGCAAGAAAATACTTTAAGTCATGAAGATTGCAAGAAAAACAAAAGCTTGGACAAACAGCTTATAAATAAGCCGTAAATAAGCCCAAAAGGGCTTAATGGCTTAAAGGCTAAAATGCCCTTAAATACCAAACCGCTTGGGACTGTAACGAAAAAGTCCCAAGGGCGCAACGGTAGAGTGTGTGTGTTATAAGGGTTGAGGGTGTTGAGGTCCAGGGTTCGAGCCCTGCTCACCTTGGACTTCCACCTTCCCTTTTTTGTTTTTTTTAAAATTTTTTGCAAAAACATAAAAAAGACATGAAAATAAGCATTTTTAAAACTAACAACTTTTTATGAAAAGCCCAGATAAGCCCAGAAAATGAGCTTATAATATACAGAAAACTAAGATTTGCTTAAAATTTGAGAAAACTAACTGTTGGATTATAGAGCTTATCCAATAAGCTCCAATAGCTAAAACTAAGACTTAAAAAAACTAAAACAGGTAAACCTAAGCATCTAATAAGCATATCTAGGCAAAACCTAAACTAAATAAGCCACAAAATAAGTAGGACTCTAAGAAGCATTTTATTACTTAAATTCTAAACCAAATGAGCACATAAGCTCAAAAGAGCTTATGACTTAGCAAATAAGCCACTAACTAGGTCTATCTAACCTAATGAATAAATGCAAACAAAAAATAAGCACAAAGAATAAGCAAATACTCTAAAATAAGCAAATAAGCTAAGCAGCCAAAACTGTTAACAAAACAGCCTGGGGGGCTTTTGAGCTTATTTTTAAGCACTGAAATGGATCTTTATGGGTATGTAGCTTATTCCTCTGAAAAGCTTATCCAATAAGCTACAATAATCAACATTTAAAAAGGAGTTTGAAATTCATCTAAGCTATTAAAAATACACTTGAAAGGGCCTGTTCACACAGACTTAACTCTTTTTGGTTTTCTTTTTGAAAGAAAAATGGCTTTTTGCAGACTTCAAAATAAGCTACTAAACTAAGACTAAATTATGAAATAAGCTAAAATAGATTAATATCTATACCTAATGAACTTGTGCAAGAAAAAATCATAAGCTAAAACACACTTTAGCTTATCTACATTGGCCATTGAAAAATGAACTTTTTAAACTTGAAATGAACTTGGATACTTGACAGAAGTGGCTTAAAGACAAAATGGCAAATACCAACTTAAACTAACTTAAACCTACTGCATATTTAACAATAAACAAGCATGAAAACAGCCTCTATAGGCACTTAATCAAAATCCAAACAAATAAGCCTTGTCATGAAGCCAAGACATCTCAGATTTAAACCATTGTTATAAAAAGCTTTAAAAACAAGTTTTAAACCTTAAATTTTTTTGGAAACTGAATAAAAAGACTTAAACAAGCTTGGTAAAGTTAGCCAAGTGACTCAAAGTGGTTTTACAACCCTTTTGACCCATTTTGGATCCTTGGCCCAAACACCCCTTTAAGAGTGGAAAACACATTTGTAGGCTGAAATAAGCTAACGCAGGCATAAGGTAAGATTAAATAAGCAATGAGTAGACATGATAAGCATAAAAAAAAGAAAATAAGCAAAGAAAAAAGCATAAATAAGCAAGTGCTTATAAATAATCTAAAATTGGTAAAAAGAGAGTGTACCTTATCCCTTGCTCAAACAGGGATAATACAATCTAAATAAGTTCTAAGGTCCTACCCAGCTTATAAATAAGCAATTCTAAATAACCCATAGGCTCTTCCATAGCCAGCTTATCATCCAAAAAGCTTAAAATCACAATTCATGATTTCATGAAACAGTAACTTTCAAAAACTTTTGTTAAAGCTTTAAATAAGTTAAAAAAACAGATTATATAAGCTTAAGAAGCTTATAGAAATGACTTGTGGTTATAAAATACTTGATTGCATAAACTTTAAAAGGCGAGATTATAAAAACTTGAAAACTGAAATTTCATTAATCAAAAGGTTACAAGGAAAGTAAAATGATAGAAGCTTAAAACATAAATTAAGACATTTAAAATAAATTTTTAAAACTACAACTACACTACTCCTAGTTACATTTACAATGAAATAATAAGCCTATATATGTAGCCGAATATCTTCTTGGTTTTGTGCTAGTTGTGTTTTTGTTGTGAGAGCTTCAAGAATTCAATCTTGGCCATTGAATTTGAGTGGTGCCCAAGTCCTATGATCCTAACCCTTGATCATTTGTCATTTTCCCTTGACGAATGGGGGTTAATGAGATTGTCAAGGTGTCATTTGTTATTTTGTGAAGAGGGGATATGGGAGAGAGATGTTTTGGCCATATGTTGCAGGGGTGACAGAGGTGAGGGATGATGTATAGTATTTGGCGGGGATTGGTTTATGGTTTGAAAAGTGGCAACGTTGGCCCCTGAGTTTGGTGTTTGTTTGCATCATTAGTCCTTAAAGGACTAACGATGTAAAGGGTATAGAGGTGATGGTGTTAACAGCAGTTAAGTGGGATTGGGCTTAGGACTTGGGCCGGGTGTGTATAAAAGAGGTGTTGGGCCTTTTCTTGTACAAGTCTTCATGTAATGTTTAAATGGGCTGACCCGGCCCATTAGATGGGTACGGGTTGGCCCATTTAACATTTCTTCGATATCGGCTCCGCCTTTGACTTTGACTTTGTTGGGGTTGACTTTGGTTGACTTTGACTTTTTGACTTTTGGCTTTGATTTGACTTTTCTTTCACGCTCTTTCCGTTCTCGTGCTCGGTTTTGTCGTTTTGGCTTTATTTTTGTCCTTTTCTTAGATATCTGTTACCTGCACAGTACAAATGCAAAACATACAAATACAATGTATTTTTGGTACGTTTTTTGTCATTTAGGTCCGGTTTTAATGGAAAATGGTATGTGTAATTAAGCACATACCAGTCGCCTTTTCTAGAATATTGGTATCGATAGAGATTAGAAAGAGTGATCAACCCTAAAACCTTAACCCAATTTACCTTTTTAGACTTGTTACTCCTTAGCTTTAGTGGTGGAGATGTGTATCCTTGCCAAGCCTATGGTAGAATACTCGTCACGACTGAGAAATTGAGAGAATTACCAAAATGTTACCACATAGACTAGTTGAGTGATTTGAGTGATTTCATTTTCCTTTTTCGTGAGGTGTTTGGTTGTGTGCTAGTGATTAAACAAAAAAATGCTAAAAGGAAAGATCTTAAACCTTGGTTTGGGATACATTTTCATAAGTTTTCTAAATTCTACTTTAGGACAAGTAGGATTCAAGTGGGGTGATATTTGATGACATCAAATAACGTCTATTTTATAGCATCATTTATCCCAGCCAAATTGCTAGTTTTACATTAATTATGCATGAATTGGTACTTAATTGCTTATATTTATGATTTGCAGTAATTGTCGAGCAAAGAGTGAAAGTTAATCAAAAGGCACGCATTTTGGAGCTTAAACGAAGAAATCATGAAGAGCACGGTTCTGACAACCTATACGCCATATCCATCAAGGAAGATATAGTGTATCCGTGCCCTAAACTTCATGCAGCATCCACGAAGGAAAGATCTATACGCCGTACCAGATGAAGCTATATGCCGTATTCAAGTATAAGTCATGGAATATTTTGGGATATATTATTCGTGGAGCCCACGCCAAGTTACCCGAATACGCCATGTTGATACGGCGTATTGACTAAATTCTAGACTATTTAAATACCAAATCTTAATATGGAGAAAAAGGAGGCATTAACCACCAAGTTCGATTTTCAAATGAGAAAATAAGCCAAGAAGGTCCTGCAAAGCACTTCAATTCATAGGAAAACCCTTGTAATTTCTATACTTTAAATACGCGTTCGATTTTTAGTATAGTTCGATTTCATTATCGTTTAGTTTACTTTAATCGTTCATCTATGACATTTTTATAGTTACAATGGCTATTGGCTAATACTTTTAAGTATTATCCATGTTTATGATAATTTAATGTTTGGTTTGTTTATTTAGATTGTATGCTTATTCGTTGCGTGTTGATTATGTTTATCAATTTTTACTCATTTATGTGCTTAAGTATGTGTTTAACTTTTCATTCAACTGGGTCTAGGAATAGAAATAGAGCGTTAGCTAGAGTCCGGGATAAAAATACATACAGCAATTTATATATCTAGAGTAATAGGATCACAAATATTGACTTTTCTTTGCCCTTGGTTTAGTGAATAGGTAGACTAGCAGGTGACCTAGGACTAACAAATAACGTTTTGATTCCTTGGGTAAAGATCTGGACAGTGGACTACAAGTATATAAAAAGCCATTAAGCAGTAAGTTAGTAAAGTCTCGTTGAGCTAGGATTCGATAAGATCACCATAATTGTCTCCTAAGATAGATTATAATCAAGAATGAATGCTTTATGCGGATGTGTTTAATTGTGAAAGAATTGGCACATCTAGGGTTTAGAAAGAAGTACCGCCTAAACCTAGGAATGATATGTCACCAACGAGATAAGACAATCATTGCATTTATAAACAAAACATGTGCTTTATTAGATTAGTTATGGTTAATACGTTTTCTTTACATTAGGCTTGACCGTTTCTTTATCTTCTATCTATCAGCTTGTGTGTGTTAATCGCGCTCATCTTAGTTTAGGTTAACCAAAACTCGTGCCAGTCTCTCAGGCTGAAAACCCTTCTTTTGCGTTGGTTTAGGTTTAACTTAGATTTAACATAGAATAGATTAGAACTAACTTAGATAACTAAAGTACTGATAGATTTAAGTGTTAACACTCACTCTTAGTGATCGACACCCTACTTACCAACGAACCTATAACTTATCGGTACACTGCCCATTAGTGTTTGTTAATAGGTAAAGTTGGAAAAATATAAATAATAAAACTTTAATAATAAATTACCTACACACGCCAAACCAACATCAAGTTATTGGTGCCGTTGCCGGGGAGTGAGTTTGTTTAGATTTTGTGTTTTTAGCTTAACTTGTTTTTGTGTGTTTAATTTTATGCATTGTATAATTTGCATATTCGTGTGTTTGTGTGTTTTTCTACATTATTAAAACCTGCTGAGTAATCTGAGTCGAATACTGAATACGGCATATTCATCTGTTTGGATACAACGTATAAAAAATTTCTAAACCAATACAGCGTATCCGACTTTGAACATCAATACGGCGTATTAGATTTATTGTATACAGCGTATTGATCTATCTATTTGACCTTTTACTTTCCTAGCCAATTTATTACAGGAAATGGACGACCTTGGCATTAATATGGAGGAATATGTTCCGCGTGAAACAAAGAGAGCTCTCAAGAACGGTAAGGTGTATAATTGGGAAACTGCTACGTATGGTAAGATCGGGTATGATAAAGACGTTCAGTACCTAAAAATTTTGGAAACAAAATTCCCAGCTATAGTTTATGATGACGCGTTTACATCTGAATTACAGTTCTTATCTGAACCCACATTTAGTCCTTAGCATGTCGATGAAGTTAATTGGAAAATTGAAACATCATTGTTCAAATCTGATGATGAGATATACAATGTTATATATGATAATGATCTATTTTCTCATAAGATAGTGTTAGCCTCAATTTATTGAGTCGAACAAGAAAGTTCGGTCACTCTACGATGGAATCAAATCAAACAGTCTTGAGGGAATATATTTATTGAAACCGTCACATAATGTTATAGGTATCAATGCTTCTTCCATACGCGTATCACCCCCCCAATATGCATGGTCATAATAAATTTTGGCGAAACTCGTCATGGTACATTTAGCAAAAGTTTCACTTCTGAAACTCGCGCGCTCGCACTCTCTAATTTGAGTGTTAATATCATGATTTAGCTCTCTCGCTCGCTCTTTAACGAAGTGAGTCACGATCTCTCTCCCACTCCATATTATTAAAATTTTGTCATGTGCCATTCTGGTAATCTCGTCTCGCGCGCGCGCTCGTGAAGGATCTTAGAATATTTCTAACAGATAGGGATGCTAATAAATTTTATTAATAAATGTGTAGGTGCCATCTTGACATTACATTCGACCCTATGTTGTTTTATAAGCATGGGTATAGAACTGGAGCACTTCGCTCGTCTCGCGGGCAAAGACGCGCGTGCGCGCTCGCTAAATATCACTCTCAAGTGATTGAAGGGTGACAACCCGGAATGTAACGCGAGCTTCTCGCTTCGCGTTATCACTCTTGTTCCATCTCCCCAGGTAGTCAATACGGCGTATCCAACTCTAAAAGGGATAAGGAGTTATTGACCCTACCCTGGAATTTATCCATTTTATTTTCCTCTCTACTTCGCTCTAAAAAACGTTATTGTCAGACTTGTTACGATACGGGGTATTCTATGAATTGAATACAAGCGGTATTCGGACTTCTCGACCAGTACTCTAGGATGGTTTTCTTACAGGTTTAAATACGACGTATCTTGATACATGGATATTGGCATATCGACTTCAGTAAATTTAGTTTTTTGTTTTCTACCAAACGATTATTCAAAGATAGAATTTTTTTATTCTCTACGCATTAATAGAGGAAACCTCTTAATGAGTAGATGATCATGAATTTGGTGATGCTTATTATCTGGATATGTGTGTTGTAGTTCATGTTGGTATTCTAGGACGCATTTACAAAACACACATCCTTGCTCATTATACTACAACAATGAAGGATCATTAACGAGCATATTTCAAAGGAGATTTTTTTCTAATTCTTCGCTCAGTCTGTTTTTTATGGATTATATTTATACACGTGGGCGTTGTATATCTCATGTAGGGGAGGAGAATTTAGACATTACTAGTCTTTATTTTCATAAATAATCATGCCTAATTATACTAAATTTAAAAAAATTTAGCATATTCGCGCGCGGAAATTAATTAGTCACACAACCCGCCACATATAACCTTAAAATTCCATATTGTGAGAAACGTAGCCTTATCCGTTTCATAATTTTTACGTAACATTCACAAATCGCATATGTGGGTGCTGATTGGGGGAGTTAGACTGTAGTTAAACTTTGAAACTTGGCTTGGTATAAACTATTCAAGAACCACCATAATAAGTTTATCTTTATATAGATGGATGTGTAAACTTTCTTTACATGGTAAATTTTCTAGGTTTACACCAATAAGCCTATATCATTATTTGATATTAACTATACCCCAAATATGTTAGTTATACCCCCCGATAAACCCTTTTATTTACTCTCATCTTTAGAGTATGACTACCCTAGAAAAATACATGCTGCAGCTATTCTTTTCGTTTTCTAACCACCAATTATTTATTTTGTTTCACTCCTTACACTTAGTTTACCCTTGTAGAGTAAGCCCTTAATCGGTTTGTGCTAGTTTGCTTTTGTGTAAAAGTATGTATTTTTCTATGTTCGTGTGCGTTTTGTTTTCTATATATGTTAGGTCGGAAATTAATCAATGCAATGGAAATGGTGAAGTAGTGTATTTTTATTTTTCGTGTGTTTCCTACTTTCACTAGTATGATCGGAAATAGACCATCCCCCCCCTGATCGCGCTCGTCTCGCGTTCGTGAAAGTGGTGAAATTTTCGCTCACACACAAATTTTGTTTTTGGTTTGTTTATCTAAGATTAAAAAAAACAGCTCTCTCTCTTCACTCTCTAAAAGAGAAGATCTGTGCAGATAACTCCGGTTCATCATAAAACTTAATTATTCTATTATTTATGATGATCGATTATTTTTTTTTTTTTTCGTTGGCGCACGTTCTTATAAACCATACGATCGATACTCTATGTCTCCAAATAGAGAGTCTTATTGTTCACCCTTAGGGGGAGATTGTTAGAAATTTCAGATAGTTGATGTTCATTTATGAGATCTCAACGATCGTCCTTTAGGGGAAAGATTGTTAGAAATTCACAGTTTTTAGTGAAGTGACGATCATTATCGATCTCACGAGTATTTTTTAACAGTTCGACGTTAATATAAGGTGTTATAGTAGTCCATTAGGTTAGTTCGATAGGACTCAAGTTATGTAATTAGTCCCAGGCCAGGAGCCCCATGGAAGCTTCAAGAAGCCCATAGTCGGCCCTTAAGGGTGATATAATGTCCCCGCTATCACATAGAGAAATCGCTCTCACTCTCGCGCGTCGCGCTCTCCAAAACCTCACCTTCCTTTTCTTCTACGCCCCCCCCCCATTCCTAGTATTTTGTATGTGTATGTGTGATTTGTATTTGCAAACCATATTCTACAATTGGTATCATTCACCCCAAAGGGTTACCCTCCTTTGGGGCGTTTAGGGATTTGTGTGGTTTGATTTGCTTATTTTCGTGGCTTATTTAGATTACGGCTCTGTTTTGCCTACATTCAGATTATTTGTGTGAGTCTATCTCGACGCGCGCTCATCTTTCGACGCACGAAAAAACCATCTCGAGTGTTTTCGAAAAGTTTATTTACTTGCTAAAAAATCTTCAAATTTTTTATAAGTTTTCTACGCGCCATATTTCGAAAATCTTGATCTTAATTTTTTGTTGTAAATAACGTGAAGTTTAGATTTTTATGATAGATATGCGCGCACGCTCGCGCGCGCTACATTAGCGCGCGCGGCTCAAAGGTTTCAAGAAAAAAAAAGAGTCAATATGGTGTCTTTTGGTGATTTTAAAGTTTTGTTTCAATTTTTACGTTTTTGTGCAAAATGTGATAAAGCTTGAACTTTGCGAAAATATGTTCACTGTCATAAGTGTGCTGATTTATGTTATCTTGGGGATACTGGTTTGTAATACTCGTCGAAATACGTCATTAGTGCGCGAAACAAAACTCTGCCAAAATTGTAATAAGTGTGTGAAAATGTCATTGTCATAAAACCGTGAAAATAGTGTCATTGTCATAAAACATTGCAAATATGTTATTGTAATATGTCTCGTTGCGAAACAGGGTTGTCACCAAGGTGCGAAATACGTAATTGTGCAAAACAAATCTCTGACACATTTCACCTCAAGCCGTGTGAAACATTATCAACATAATAATACGTGTGAAACATTACAAGGACATATTAAACTGTGTGAAAACATTACTTATGTTTTTGTTGCGAAAACATGACAGGGATTCATTATGCAAAACAAGTAGATTGATCAATCCTGTGAAATATCCTTCCTAATAAAAAAGAGTTTATTTGGAGGGAAAACTTGAGTAAAATTTATTTTTTACAATAAACTTTATAGCTTATTTTTACGTCAAATTCAAATTTTGGTATAACAGTGAAATTTTTGGGCTAAAATTCAAATTTTTGGGAGGAAATTCAAATTTTTACGGTTAAAAATTGACGGCAAAATTTTAAATTTTCAAAATTTTCTCCTACATTTAGAATTGGATTCTAAAGAGAATTTTATTCTTTAGCGAAATAAATTTTTGAAATTACTTTTTGGAGGGAAAAATCACGGGTTAACTGGTCGAACCACACAACACTTCATAATCATCAAAAAGATCCATAAATCAAGTTCACACAACGGAATTCAATAGAATCATCAAGTTCAAATTCATAAGAGAGATAATTGAAACAAATGCAACTGGAAGAAGGGAACTTCATCAAAAATGCTTGGCATGGTTTAAAAAGCTCAAGATACATCTTGGAAATCTCCATACTTCTTCCATCTTCAATAACAAAAGACCATTTGTAATTGCATTTAGGATATTCTTCCGTGAAGAGTGATAAGTGTAAAATACACATATCCGTTTGTTTCTAAAAAGACCCAATTAAACCCAAAACAGACCAAAAATGGCAAAAATATGCTTGTATTTGTGTTTTGTGTGTGCAGGAATGGATAAGTCAAAAATATCAAGAAAACATTCAAAAACGAGCTAGCCCGGACACGAGAATCAGAAGAGTACAAAGCCGAAGCTCCAAAAATCCAAAGCCTTAGCCAATTTTCATCTACAAGGGCCATTCTTGCAATTTCCGAAAGTTATTTATAACTTGAAAGAGAGAAAAGAAAGACAAGGACCAAATGTGTAAACCGCTCAAACTACAACAGTTTTAACTGTCGACAAAGGAGCGGGAAACACATTTACTATTCATCATCTTCTTCATTTTACCTCCATGGTAAAACAAAGGGCAAATCAAAATTAAAGGGTGATTAAGTCAATTCAAGAGATCTACATCACAAACCCAGGGTCAAATCAGTCTTTATCAAAGGATTCATTAAAGAAGAGCCTCGTCAACAATTAAAGAAGCACAAGTTTATGTGGGTTTTTGTGCTAATTTACTCACAAAACTAACACAAACGTCACATCAATGGAATGACACGCTGGCAATCCTCAGGTGTCCACATCTTAATCCAACGGCTACGATTGAAGCTCAAATGATTAAAGCAATGAATGGCAGAGATTGAAAGTTTGGAGAGCAAGGCAGAGGTCCTAGAAGCTTCAGCTGGACACTATAAAAAGACCTCACTTCTCACACACACACCATCTAGGTTTGAGTAGTAAATTTTAGTTTTTAGTTATTTTTAGCTTAAATTTGTAATTTTACTTAAATGTTTTTTGTAATTTCCTTTTCAAGTATTGTAATCAGTTTTTTTTTTCAATTAATCTCGTTTTCTAAGCTCTCATTTCAAGTCATAAGCTCTCTTATATAGCTAAATCGTTTCAATAAGCTCATATTAAGCTCTTTCAGTCTATAAGCTGAAATAGAGCTGTTTGAATTTAGAATTAACCTTATCTAAACCTTAAATCAGTTTAAACTCATATGGATCTTATTGTATCCAAGCTTTTGGAAGGGGATCTTACCTTGGAAGAGATCCCAAGGACTTTTACTCTAGCTTATTACTAAGCTAGTGAGCTTGTAGCTGCCTTAATTGGTACCTTTTGTTTAGCTAAAGGTTTAAGTAAGTTTCTCTTTTCATTATTCAGTTTAAATTGCTTAGTTATAGCTTAAATGTTTATATTGCTTATTTGCTTATTCTCTTTGCTTGTTAGAGTTTAAATATCTCTTTTTATAACTATTTAATTATATGCCTCATCTGTTTTAGCTTATTAGTATTATAGACTTTATTACTAATTTCTGTCATAAAAATCTCTAAAAAAGCCAAAAATATTAGTCTAAATAGTTTTAAAATCTTAAGATCCTTACTTATTCAGATTTTGTTAATCAAGATTATTAGTTTTGTTTAAAGCTATTTTTTTATCTGGTATTAGTATTTTGTGCATCAAAATTCTCTTAAAAAGCTTTTCTAAATCCTGTCAAAATGGTAAAAGGGTGTTTGGTTTAGTGCAGTCTCAAAATTGCACTAGCAGTACTAACCTAAGTTAGTACTGCTGACCCTTTTACACTACCAGTACTAACTCCCTAGTTAGTACTGCTTTCACAAGTTAATACTGTTATATAGATTTATAGTAATTCAAGTCGTTATATTAAGTTTAGCTATAGCTTATTATTGAATTAAGTTTTTTAGTTTTCAATATTTAGCTTAATTCATTCTTATATTTTGTTTTTCAAAAGTCAAGTTGCACTACCAAGAACTTTCTCTTGAAAGACACTGCTGAATATTTACTCTAAGCAGTACTAACCCTCAGTTAGTATAGCTGTGTTCCAAGCTTAATTTAGATCAGTAATTTAGATTTAGCTTCATAAAGATTCAGTATGATTTTAAGTTTTCATATATGCTTAATTAGTTAAGTCCTAAATTTCTTTCTAGATTACTTCTTAGCTTAATTTCTGTCAAAAGTCTTAAAAAAACCTGAAAATTCCAAAAATAGTAGGAACTTAAGTAAAAGTCTAAATTTGATAATTCAACTTTTAAGTCTAGATTTTATAGATTTAATTTGTTGGATAATAAATTAGCGTTTTGATAAGTTCCTTAAGTTTCAAAGTCTATCTACTTATTTATTTCACTCACTAGGCTTATTTGAAATATTTGTATCCTTGCATATTTCTGATTTTGTTGCCTGTTTCATTTTTAATTCAGTAGCAAAATAGTTACCACTGCTTTGATTCCTTTGCATTCGTTAGAATAGCCATCAAAACTTTTCAAGAATCACTTCTCCTTTTTAGATTTAAGCTTTAATTGAAGTATATATGGCTGCGTTAAAATGAAAAAATAACTCAAAACCTCACTTTGTCGTGTGTAAGGACATTTTGGGGAAATAATTGTGCGGGTGGCGCAGATAGAGGTATGGCACGACGGTATCGATTTGATGGCATGGTCTTTCTTTCAGTACCTATAGAGGAATAACAGAAATTTATCTTCACACGTCTTCTCACATATGAGATTCTACGGATGAAATTTTGAACAGCTCTATCCACTTACATAATGAACCACAACCGTAGACGTAACGGAAAACAACGTACGCTTCACCAGCGGATTAGCTAGTGGCACTGTATTTCATCATTTAAGCACTAATTCCCAATCTCATATCACCTAACTATTCAGGAGTCGTGAAATAATTCGTTCAGTCGGGATAGAATTCTTAGGGTAGAAATGTAACTTTTTCGATTTAAATTAACACAATTAGTTAAATAAAAAAGTAAAAAATTAAGGGCTTTCATTTCTAGAAACCAAATCATATATCCTGCTTATCAAAACTGATCCGAACTAAAAACGTGGTTTCAATTGCACTAGTCATTGGGGATAACGACCCGGGTGATCATACTTGCCCGGTTTATTATACGTATTCTAAATATATCTTTGTGAGTGGAATTGAGCCAAGGGATAACTTGGATTTCCCTTAATTTTTCGTAATAAGTATAATTATTTTTATATGTAGTAAAACTGCAATCAATAACGACTGTATGACTCTTATTATAAGGAGAAACGGACGTTAGGACATTAGGGACTTTTGTGAAATTAGTGTTTAGAACATTTAGGGCATTTTTGGGTATTTTGAGCTTTATGGCACTCTTTTTGTGGTTGACCAAGTTCGACCAAGAGGTTGACTTTATTGACCATTGATAGCAAATTTTCGGGCTCTTTTTGCACTCTTCCCGTTCGGTCACGTGTTTTGTTCCGATTTTTGACCATTTTTCATGTGTATTATGCAATATCCTACCTACACAATCACAAAGACAAAACAAGCAATATACAAGCATTTTATGTACAATTTTATCTTTTAGGGACATTTTTGATATAGAAAAGATATGTGATTTCTTACATATCACCTTCCATAGTTCATACAAGCTTTTATTTCCCCCACCAGTTTCACCTTTAGAAGCTTTATTAACATTGAAGCCCGTAGAAACCATATAAGTGGCAGTTTCATTGTATACCTCTTCCACTTTGCTATCATTATCCTCATCAACCAGATCATCAACCTTTTTAGAAACCACATTAAAAGAACTAAGAAGCGTTGATTTAGAAGGTTTTAACGGTTTCTCATCAGCATCCAGTAACACAATGTTTTAGAAGGTCAATTGATTTGAATTAATGATTATTGTGCAGAATATGTTGGATTGTGATGAATTATGATGATGATTATGGCTAAGAATGGTGGATTATGTTGGTTTGTTATTAAAATATTTTGGTGGGAGAGGTTGTTATGGTGAAAAAGTTTGTTACAGTTGCCGAAAAAAGTTGTTAGAGTCATCAGAGTCAGTTACTCACAACAGTTTGTTGTTGTGGTAGCTCTGATACCATATGATAAAAATGAGAGAACATATTAAGTGTGTGAAAATGTCATTGAATTGATTAACTATAAATGAGGGTTACAAGAAGTTTAAATACTACATTTAGGCGACAAACTAAGAAAAGCTATAACTAACTTAACTAATGTTAGGATTATGAAAATCCATGTAAAAGACTCGGTCACCCCGTGTTATATCTAGCATAGGTTAGCTCGTAGTCTTAGTATTAATCGTTTAGTTACCGTACGACTTATGGTGTTGGGCCGGGTCTTTACCCACTTGTTAGCCCACTCCATGGCCCACTTAGGGGCACCAAAACACTTGTATAAATACCCCTTTCCAGCCATGGGAAGGGGTTGGATGTTCATTTTATCATATACACACACTAAGTGATTTTCTCTCTCTAGAACTTCCCACTTTCTCTCTCTAGAATCGGCCAACCATCATTCCTAGGCTTGTATTGTGATATCCAATATACTACAATTGGTATCAGAGCCCATGGGATGATTAGATAGATTGTGTGTGCGTTTTCTTGGTTAGTTTAGATCAAAAGTTTGGTTTTTGAAGGTTTATGGTCTTTTTCTTGGCACTCTTTGATTCTCACATTTGTGGTGTTAAAGTTAGTGTTTTTAATGTTGTAATAGCCTTCTAGGATCAAGTTGTGCAAAAGAAACCAAGCAAAAACATTCAAAAGGGTGATTTTTAGGTGTTTTTAGGTGAAAAAGTTCGTATTGTTCTTGACTGCGTTTTGTCTCACTGGCGATTTCTAAGTTGCGTTTTGTCTCTGTGTTTTGTCAGAGAATAGTACACTACAGTTTGTCTTCTAGTGTAGTACAATAGTTGTGTTTTGTCAGTTGCGTTTTGTGTATTGCGTTTTGGTTAATGTTGCAGGTTGCGTTTTGTGTATTGCGTTTTGTCTCAAGTTGAAGACCCTCATTGCGTTTTGACTAAGAGAAACTCTGCCTAATTATAACCTTGGTTGCGTTTTGTCTCAAGGGTTGATTGCGTTTTGTCTAAGACATTTCACTGCGTTTTGTCTCCTACTCACTGCATTCTGTACCCTGTGTTTTGTCCCAAGTTTAAGACCATTATTGCGTTTTGGTGGAAAGAATTTCTAGCAAAAAAATTTCTTTATTGCGTTTTGTCTAAGACTTCTTGACTGCGTTTTGTCTAGGACACCTCACTGAGTTTTGTCTAATCCTCAACATTGAGATTTGTCTGAAATTCTTGACTGAGACTTGTCTAGATTTCTTCAATCAGTTAGATATAGAGCACTTTCATAAGAATTGCGTCACACACAAGCGAACAAGGTTCTAGCTGTGCGAGGTTCATGGGGGAATTAGTCCTGAAGGCTAGTATGCACATCGACGATAGAGTGGATGATACTTCTCACTCTTCCACTGACATTCACTGCCTCAAACTAACCTCATTCGAAGGCAACAATTTACGCGACTCTTGTGTTCTGGGTGTTAGAGGAGGGAGTTATATATTTGCATTCAAACAGCAAGACCCACGCTGAGAGCAAGTACATGGAGATTGAATACACAAGTGTGTCGGAAGATGAATTGGGTTGTAACCTACGAATGTTCGGTAACACAACGGAGCGCTCCCAAGTGAAGAGATTCGTATAAACCACACGTTGGAACAGCGAAAAAAAAAATAAATGTCCAAACCAACCATAAACCTTATCAAGGAACCATTCTAATTTCAACAAAAACCGTGGACAGGAAAAAACAACCAAAACCGTCCAAACAACCAATCTCAAATCAAGTTTATCAAGCTCCAATACCAAACACGGAGAGGCGGAATGCAACCACAAATTCAATCAAATTTTACCTCAGGGCAACCTCCAAGCGCAAGATAGAGTGTGTCTAAAACGGAATTTGAAAATTATTCTAAAAGCAAATGATCAAACATGAATAATTTGCAAATAAGTTGGATAATTTTCAAACTGATTTTCAAAGACAGTTTACATGAGTCTCCCAAAAGAAGGCAAGATATTCTTCAGAGAATGAGCTCGGTTTCATGCAAAACTATCACAACAAACCAACCACCGCTTCAAGTTCAAGTTCTTTACCAGCAATACCATTCCAAAGCCCAAGAAATGAAAGCCAAGGCAATACAACTCGTAGTGGGAATCTCATACGATGGACCTCCGATTCCACCACCGGTGGTGGAAAAGGAAAGTGAGGTGACAAAGGATACGGAGCTACCAAGCACCGAAGACATCCAACCTCCTCCATTGATCCATGAACAACCCAAAGACAAAGAACCAATCGAAGAACCCTTCTTTCCATTTCCAAACAAAGCCTAAACCTAATTGTACCATAGCGGCGACGCGATTCCAAGACTACGACAAGACAAAAGATCCAGGCAAAGGGATATATCCTAGCATCAAAGTTTATGAAATCTTATCCGTAATCATTCACTTTGAGCTAAGTTCGCGTAAGCCTCCTCATTCATAGCAAAGTTTGCTCCAATGTCAAAAAGAGCTTAATAACAAAGACAAGTTAATTAAGTTAACCAAAACGCCGTTGAATGAAAATTGTAGTGCGGTTATCCTAAAGAAGCTTCCAGAAAAGCTAGGTGACCCCGGTCGATTTCTCATTCCATGTGATTTTTCAGAGTTTGATAGTTACTTAGCCCTTGCCGATTTAGGTGCTAGTATCAATCTTATCCTATAAACCATTTGGTAAAAAGCTTCAACTCTTCAGGCCTAACCGAAACAAAAATGGTTTTAGAATTAGCCGACCGTACAATTTCCAAACCAACTGGTGTAGCAGAAAATGTTTTTGTCAAATGAAGGGAAATATTAACTTTCCTGCGATTTCGGTATGTTCAAGATATAAATAGCCGAAACCCAGTACCGTTAATACTCGGAGCGACCCTTTCTTTAGGACGGCTCAAGCTTAAATCGATGACATTATGAAGAAGGAGAGATTACTCTTAGGAATGATGATCAATCGTTAACCCTTAAATGTGGTGATGCACCTTCCATTTCATACAACAATCTCGAATCATTGAAGAAAGTTGATCTCATTGATGTCACTTGTGAAGAGTACTCACAAGAAGTACTTGTATTCCGATCCGTGCTTACAACATCCTCTCCTAACTTCGATCCGATTATTTCTAATTCATCTCCAACACTTAACACCGTTTGATGAAAGTGATATCTACTCTTTGAGGAAGCCGATGCTTTTATAGCAATCGATGATGAACCAGTTTCACCAGTTTTCAATGCTACATACTACGATCCCGAGGGTGACATTCTCATTCTCGAGGCACTTCTCAACAATGATCCATTACCTAACCCAAACCAAGGAGATTACTCACCCGGAATTCAAAAAGATCTTAAAGTTGTTGAACCAAAAGAGTCTTCAGAAGAAATTCCCGAAGTCGAGCTTAAAGAGTTACCTCCGCATCTCGAGTATGCGTTTTTAGAGGAAAATAACAAGCTTCCAGTCATAATTTCAAAAGATTTGAGCCAAGAAGAAAAGACCTCACTCATTAATGTTCTCAAAAACCGAAAACAAGCAATTGCTTGGAAACTTTCTGATATCCGAGGCATAGATCCAGAATTTTGCTCACACAAAATCCTTTTAGAAGATGATTACCAACCTTCAGTCCAAAATCAAAGGAGGGTTAACCCTAAAATCCACGACGTCATCAAGAAAGAAGTAGAAAAACTTCTTGACGCAGGATTGATTTATCCAATCTCGGATAGTCCATGGGTTAGTCCGGTCCATTGTGTTCCTAAAAAAGGTGGTATGACCGTTGTTACAAACGAAGAAAAATGGAGCCTGGTGCCTACAAGATTAGTCACGGGATGGAGAGTTTGCATCGACTATCGAAAGTTGAACGAAGCAACTTGTAAAGACCATTTTCCGTTACCATTCATGGACCAGATGTTAGAGCGATTAGCCGGCAACGAGTTTTATTGTTTCTTAGATGGTTTTTCTGGGTATTTTCAAATTCCCATTGAACCTAAAGATCAAGAGAAAACTACTTTTACGTGCCCATACGGAACTAACCGCGAAACCGTCGTATGCCATTACGGTTTTGCAATGCTTCACCGGAACTTTCCAACGTTGTATGATGGCCATTTTTCACAGATATGATAGAGAAAACAATGAAAGTTCTCATAGGACATTATTCAGTTTTTTGGAGAATTTCTTTTTCCTCGTGTCTTGCCAATTTAGATAAAATGCTTAAAAGATGTGAAGACACCAAGTTAGCACTAAATTGGGAAAAGAGCCATTTCATGGTTAAAGAAGGAATTGTTTTAGGACATAAGATTTCTAGAAAAGGAATTGAAGTAGATAAGGCTAAAGTTGAGATGAATTACTAACTTCCACATCCAACAACCGTTAATGGAATTCGAAGTGTTTTCTTGGGCAGCTGGATTCTATCGAAGATTAATCAAAGACTTTTTCCAAAATCTCCTCGACCCAGTGACCCAGTCTTTTTAGAGAAAAACACTCCTTTCATTTTTTCGGCAGGGCTTGCATTCTAGCCTTTCAAACATTGAAAAAGAAGCTGACCGAAGCTCCAATTCTCATTGCTCCGAATTGGGACCAACCTTTTGAAATCATGTGCGATGCAAGTGATTATGCAATTGGTGCGGTTTTAGGGCAAAGGATTGAGAAGCATTTCCGACCAATTCATTATGCTAGCAAGACAATGACTGAAGCAGAAACGAATTACACAACAACCGAGAAAGAGATGCTTGCAGTTGTTTATGCTTTCGAGAAGTTTCGATCATATCTAATCATGAACAAGAGTGTTGTTTACACGGATCACACCGCATATGAAGTATTCTTTCAACAAGAAAGACGCCAAAGCAAGATTGCTTCGTTGGGTCTTACTCCTTCAAGAATTTGATTTTAAAGTTATCGATACCAAGGGAGCTGAAAACTATGCAGCCGATCACCTCTCTCGTCTTGAAAACCCTTATGAGAATATTTTTGATCCAAAAGAAATTACCGAGACTTTTCCTTTAGAGACTTTAAGTGTGTTAATTTCCAAAGACCAAAGTACCCCCGTGTTCGCCGACTTTGCTAACTACCACCGCCGGGGAAATTCCATAAAAAAAGGAAATGTCGACTCAAGACAAAACAAGTCTTTAAATAGTAATACATTATATTTGGGTTGTTTGTGGAGGGTGAGAGGGGGAAGGTGACCCAATTCTTTTCAAGACTGTGCGGATCAAATAAGAACCGAAGGTTGTGTGAGGGCAAAGAAGCTCTCGAAATTCTCGAAGCTTGCATAGTGGATCCCACCGTGGGACACTACGAGCCCAACTTTACGCCAAAAGGTTTTTGATGCCGGTTTTTATAATTGGCCTAGCCATTTATAATGGATGCCTACGAATTTAATCAAATCTTGTGATGCTTGTTCAAAGGCAAGCAAAAACCACTTCAACGAAATGAGATGCCTCAAAACGCAATCCACATTTGTGAGATTATTCGATTTATGGGTAATTGAAATTTTATGGACCTTTCCGTCGTCTAGGGTAACAAATATAATATCTAGTAGCCCGTCCGATTATCTTTCCAAGTGGGTTGAAGCAAAAGCGCTTCCCACCAACGATGCTAAGGGTAGTTGTTAAGATCTTTAAAATCCCTTTTCTTCCGATTTCGGTGCTCCGAGAGCAATCATAGCGATTGAGGACCCATTTTTTGTAACACAAATTTTGATAGAGTTCAATGTCTAAATATGTAGACACACCAATCCTTCTTTCGACTCCTTACCACCCTAAAAAACGAGCGGTCCCAAGTGAAGTCACGAATCGAGGTCTCAAAATGAATTTTTGGAGAGAACGGTAGGGAGAAGACAAAAACAAACCCCCTAGCTACTCAAGGTCCAACCAAATTAATAATTCATTATGGGCTTTTAAGAACCGCTTACAAGACTCCAATTAGATGTACTCCGTATAAGTATAGTCTATGGAAAAAGCGAGTCACATACCAATATAACTATAACACAAAGCGTATAAGTGCTCATAAGCATGCCAACTTCGATTTAAAGACTGCGGGCGATCATCGAAAGCTTCAACTCAATGAACTTAGCGAGCTTCGTGATCAAGCTTATGAGAATTCGCTAATCTACAAGGAGAAGACAAAGAAGCTACACGATTCCAAGATAAAGAACCGAATCTTCAATGTTGGTGATCAAGTCCTTCTGTTCAACTCCCGATTAAAGATTTTCTCCGGAAAGCTCAAGTCCCGATGGTCCGGACCTTTCACAATCACCGAAGTTTATCCTTATGGCACTGCCAAGTTGTCTCATGCCGATGGATCTAATTTCAAAGTCAACTGCCACCGTTTAAAGCACTACTATGGAGGGGATACACCACCATTGGTTATCCCGGATCTCCAGACTTTCCCTAAGGACAACTAAATTCAGGGATCGAGTCGAGCTTGCGACTCGGTGACCAAAAACAAGCCGCTTCGTGGGAGTTCACCCCATGCTTATCCTTTCTATTTTCTATCTAATGTGTTGTGTTGAGAGAGGCTTGTTCTCTCTCCGATTTCTCGATGTTTGTTGCTGTGATTTTTGCAGAATTTTCCCAAACAATTACTTTTGTAAGCCTCACGTGTGTCCGGTTGATTTATCCCGTTCATCTCAAGCTTCTCATCCTTTGTGTGAAATTAGTTTGGGGAGATCCATATCCTTTCATCATTATCGATTAACGTTTATCTTTGCATACCTAATAAACGGCTTAGATTTACGTAGAAACCCGACTTTAAACATTGAGGACAATGTTTCATTTTAGTTTGGGGAGGAAATCTATCGATTTGATGTTACCTGCTTATTGTTTTGTTCTCACGTACCCGTTTTCCCACAAAAATAGCAAAATTTTTAAAATTTTAAGGTCTTAGTTATATTAAAAAAAATAATAATAATAAAAAATGTTAAGACACAAATGTAGGTTTTCCGTTGGTAAGAATAAGAAGTAATTTTTGACCTGATCGAACGTGTAGAGTTCTAGCTTTCTCCCTCAACAATTAATGATGATAGTTTGTGCTAGTCTTATGTAGACTTTAAACATGCTAGACTTGAAATCATTAGTAAATGAAGACTTGTGCTAATCTCAAGTAGATTTTAAATATGCCAAGTTGGATTTTATATAGGCTAAGCATTTGCAAAATTTCTTTTGTGAAGAACAAGAAATGATAGTGTTATTTATAAGTCATAACATTAAACATAGAATAGTTGGATTTCTTTCAAGCTCATATGTGTTAATTGTGGTTTTTTCTCCCATTAGCTTGTTTCACCTTTATGTATAAATGTTTAATAAATAGAGTTGTATGGTTTTTTGGTTAATAATTAGCTAATAGAAGTTTTCTTTAGTTCCTTTGTGATTAGGATGAGTATACATCAGGAATACTCAATTTGGCTAAAAATAAAAAAAAATAAAAAAATATATATATATATATATATAATAATAAATAAATAAGTATCTCTGCCAGATTACTTCATCGTGTCGGAGGCGTGGCCGATGTTGGAGTCTTCATATAAGGTAGGGT
>BQNB010004848.1:10552-105405 GCA_026074375.1 Tanacetum coccineum
TCAAGTGAACCTTTTTGTGTGTCAAGATGCTTATCCCCCATTTTTAGAGAGTTAACGGTTTTCACGGTTGAAAAAGGAATACGTTTGGTAGAAATTGTGAAATTTCTTAAAGTCGGATCAATTCGTGATTTCCTTGAACGAATAGAAGCTTGAGGAATAGATTTTTCTTCGATATTTAAGCACTCTTGACTTTTACGTTTAGCTTCTAACTCCGCGGCCTCCTTTTCTTTGGAAATCCGTTTCTCTTCTTCTTTCCTCGCGGTTTCCTCAAAAACTCGTTTCTCTTCTTGAACTTTAATTAATTCTCGCAATATTTGCATTGTTTCCTCATGTACTCGATTTCGTTCCATCTCTTCGGCTTGCCGGCATTGATAATCCATATGATATCCCCCGCAATTTTCGCAAATCGGCTCATCGTTATCGCACCATAATTGTGTACATTGGAAACTGTCGTGTGGACCTCCACATTTACAACAAATAATTTGACATTCATTTTGTAAATCATATGGTTCATAATTATCACTAAAGTTTTGATTGTTACACGGTTCCGGTTCAGAATTAAACGGGACACGTGATGGACAATCGAAACCGTCGTAATGATTGTTACCACAATTATTACAAAAATATGTCGAATATTGTTGATGTGGGTCGGAAAAATTCGGAGAGTTGTCGAAAGAATTCGGATTACATCGTGGACAAAATGAACCGACAAATGGCTCTCCACACTCGTAGCAAGGTTTAAAAAATGACATGTCGAAGAATTAAACAATTTAGAGGATAAGAAGAAAGAATTAAACGGATTTTAGGTTACGGAGATTATTTTTGGGGTTTTATATTTATTTTAATTTTTTTTTAACAATTTATTTTAAACGGATATACGGAAGACAACTTAAAACCAAATAATCAACTTACTCCCCGGCAGCGGCGCCAAAAATTGATCCGTCCAAATCAACACGTATAAAATATATAATATATAGATACGTACTAATAAGACGTACAAGACACTTAAACCAAAATAATCAAAACCTTATTCACCGGTAGCTCTCTCAAAATTTGCTTTTCTAGGGTGAGCCGTACTTCGTAAGTGACACAAATGGCAAGTTTTTGAATCTTTGGTTCGATTTGGGAACTTTTCAAGTTCACCGGAACTTATTTATGATAATACCTCAATTGAAGGTATTATTTGTTGGTGTTCTTTTACCAACTTTGTTTATTTTATTTCTTTTTTTTAAAGGACAATTTTTATATTTTTGATTTTTGATGATTTTTTATTTTTTATTTATTTTTTTATTTTTTTTTATTTTTGAAAATAAAAATATTTTTTGGATTTTTATATTTTTATTAGGACGAAAATAAACTTCCCGAAGAAAGGATCTTCAAGGCTCAAACACGAACAATCCCGTAAAAATCGTTACACCTCTCCCGGGTTGGGGCAAAGCGGCGCCAAATTGAATCGAGTCCGAACTACAAGCTATTAAATATATATAATTTATATAAATACGTTTTAATAAGGATATGCCAAATAATCGTATATGAGTTATTTTCTGTCAGGGTTTCTAGGGGAAAATTGCTTTTAACCAAAGCAATTATCAAAAACCTCCCGGGTCGTTTCCTCGGCGAGAAGTGAATGGAAATTCAAGAGAATGTTGGGAATCGAGCTTGATTATCACTTAAATTTTTGGGATTGGTTTTCTAAATCTACTAAAAGGAAAAGCATGTAAAAGGGAAATTAAACTTTTGGATTTAAACTATTTTTAAACTAAAATTAATTTTAAGATTAAAAATTACGAGATTAAACTGAGATTGATCTAAAAGATATAAATGACTAAAATGCTTACTAAGTGACGTGAAATGTTCATTAAGTGCGGGTTTAAGGTTTAACGAATTAAAATCCTTCGAAATTAAATTTAAATGAAATTAAATGACAAGTAAAGTAAAGTAAAGTAAAGTAAAGTAAAGTAGAGTAAATGACAAGTATTAAAATAAATGACGGTATTTAAATTGGAAAATTCTAATGACTATTAATTTTTAAACCTTTTTAAACCCGCACCTAAATTCCAAATCACTAATCACTTAGCAAGCACTAATGAACTACTCACTAATCATAACAAATAAACTAGCAACAATCATAAGATCAAACATAAACATTTTAAGCTAATAATTCTAAACTACTAGAATTAAAAAGGGAAAAAGGGGTAACCGAATGAAGAACCGCAATGATATAAAACCACCCGATCTTACAAACTTAATAAACAAATTAGTTTATCACTTTAAAGCTTTTACTTTACTAATTAGCAAATAAAGGTGTCAACTTTATCTACTAATTATTTTCATAAAAACTATAAAGTTCAAAACTTATCTATTTATCAACTTTATAAGACCCTTAAGCTCCGGCCTTAGATGTAGAAGGATGGAATAAGAAATAAGACATGAAAAATTAGAACAAAAATAAGCTAATAAAAAGATAGAAACTTTAGATCTAAATCCACCCGAAACTAAGGTGTTCAATCTAGTGAACGCGGATCGGGTATATTTAAGGATTTAGATCTAAGAAAAATAAGCTAGAATTAAAAAGCAACAAATTTATACTAGAAAATAAGCTAAAAAAAAATAGATCTATTTTTTTAGATCTAATCACCCGAAACTAAGGTTCAATCTATCGTGAACGCGGATCGGGGGTAATTTTAAGGATTTAGATCTAAAAAAAACAATAAGCTTAGAAAAATAATGCACTCGAAAATAAGATAAAATAGCTCACTGAAAAGCTCTAAATCAAAAACATATAAATAGGCTAGTCTAAATAAGCTTATTGAAGAAGCTTATTAGATATAAGCTTAAGAGATCGGAATCCAAACAATAAAGCTATAAGCATGAGCTTTTTTAGAATTAAGCAAAAGAAAATTGAGTAGAAAATAAGATGGATGGAAAAATAAGCAATCACAAATAAAAACATTAACAAACACAATCCTTTAATAAAAAGCATCTTCATTAATAAGCTCCAAAAATGTTACATAAGCTTGATCCAATAAGCTTTAATAAGACTTTTACAATAAGCCCAAAATAAACTAATTATTCTACTCTAAACACTACAAACTATAAAAATAAACTAAAAAAAATAAACACACTAAAATCTCTACTAAAAATCTAACTCTCCTCTCAGCTGCTGCGTGCCTTGTATTTATAGCCAAAGTAGGTGAGGGTATTTTCGTCATTTCAGGTACCCAACCAATGATATTGCCCCCACCCGGACCCCCCCCCCCCCCACCTAGGGGTAATTGGTCATTTTGACTCCACCCAACCGTTCCTTCTTATTGCCACACGCCTGACCGATACCAGTACCTCGTACTGACACACGACAGTGGCCACGTGTCACCTTCTTATTGGTCATGCCGCCACTGCTACTGTACCTCGTACTGACCGTGTCTGCCACCTTGTACTGTACTAGTAACCCCGAGTACATGACGCTACAGTCCTAGTTACCTGCCACTGAACAGTCATGACACCAACATTAGAAGCGCCACGTGTCACCACCTGAGTGGTGCCACGTGGCATTTTCACTGTTCACCCCCGCCGGTCAACGGTGGTCAACGACGGTCAACGGCAGTCAACACCGCCGGAGCATCGCCGTACCACCGGTCAACGGCGGCGGTCAACGACGGTCAACGGTGGCGGACCATCGTTGACCACCGCCGGACCACCGGTCAACCACCGGTCAACGGCGGTCGACGGTGAGTCAACTACCGGGTCGGACCGGGTAATGGGCCGGATCGGGTCGGGTATTGGGCCGGGTCGAGTCGGGTCGAGGGTCGGGTCGGGCTGGATCGGGTCCGGGTCGGGTCGACACGTGGCATCACCAGAGTGGGCCACGTGTCACAACACCGAAAATCCTCACCCAGGCATGCCTGGGTTCGAACTCGGGACCCTTTGTATAGAGGCTATGCGCACACACCGCTGTGCCAAGCATAGCTTCTATAATATATACGCAAAATGTAATATATAACCCCTTTTAATCTAGGTCTGGTCCATTTTAACTAATAGGTTCAAACAGGGATGAAAAAGGTTCAAAATAAAAAGGTTTAAATATAAAAGGCCGGTACCGTTGGACTCGTTTTTTCGTGCTCTTTCCAATGGTGTGATACGTGGAATTTTTACGACTTCGTTTTGGACCTCGATTAAATGTGAAAACGTCGTCGAAAAGTTCACCCGGAAAATTACCGTTGTGCTTTGTTTTCAATCCTTATACCTGTAAGACATAAAACACAATACAAATCTTTATTTGCAACATAATTATCTATATTTTAGTGTTTTTAGCCTTTTTATGGTGTTTTTCGGGGTACAAAATATGTATATTTTAGCCAATATCAATCGTCCTGATCAAGCAGAGATTCATATGCTGCTCTGGATAGCAAAAGAGCTACGCTGGTTTTTAAAGCAAAAGCCCAATGGAGTTTGAAAGTTGGGGATAGGGTTATTGCTCAGGTCTCTCCTTGAAATGAGGGTTGTACGATTTGTATGCGGGGTAAGTTGTACTCGTGATATGTCTAGACCTTTCATGGTGAAAGCCAACGTTGGGAAAGTTGCCTACAGGCTGGAACTTCCTTAAGAGTTGAGCAGGGTTCACCATACTTTCCATGTGTATAATCTGAAGAAAATGTTACGTGGACGAACATTAGTCATGCGTTAGAAGGGTATTTACGTGACGATAAAGCTCCAATTTTTGGAAGAGCTCGTTGAAATCATGGAACGGGAGATCAAATGATTGAAGCGAAGCCGGATACCATTGGTTAAGGTTCGCTGGAACTCTAGGAGAGGTCCTGAGTTCACCTGGGAACGTGAAGATTCGTTCAAACAGAAATACCCACAGCTTTTCACAAACCAGGCTTCGTCATCCACTACAAGGTCTTAAGCTTTGAGGACAAAGCTCTTTTAACGGGTGGAGACTATAACATTTCTCAATTTCAGGTCATTTTATGACTCCTATTATTCGTCACTATTTATTTTGGTCCGATACGCGTTTACTTTTAATTTAACTTTTAAGCTAAATCGCGTAGACTAGAAATAATCATACAATGTAAACGGTCATCAAATAAATTAAAGTTTACGTCAATCAAGTGTTATATAATTATTAGGAAGATAATTATTAACTTTGCATGTTTTAATTTTTATTGGTCACGTAAAAGGCTTACGTTTCGCAATAAAATACATTTAGACACACCTCGGAAATACCTAGGCTTACCTAGACTCAAACCAATACCCACTTTTGATCCTTAAACACAAAATTTATATAATTCTTGTGTTAACAAGCCACTAGAGCCGAATATGGGTAAGATTATCCCATACAAAATTCGTCCCATGTGCTAATAACAACTAGAAATCCCTAATGATCCCTAAAGTACTTGTACATCCCATGTTTAATTAAACCTTGTACTAATTGTCTCTTCTAAGCTTATTGCACAATGGTTATTAACCATTGAACCTCTTTTGGCCTCTTGGATGCCGCAGCTAAGATCAAATCACCACCAAGCCATAGATTTTCAGTATTAGCAAATAAAAAATATATCTTAATACCATATTGTTGTAATTAAGAAATGGTTACCTTGAGTGTTTAGCATAATACAATGTGAGGTTAACTCGAAACCCTAAAAACAACTACTTATGGCTCGTTTGTGGTTAAACAAGGACTAGAGAGAGCTAACTAAGTTATGAGCCTATAAATACTCACTCACATTGTCACTTAACATATTTCCTAAACTTACAAATTCTCTCAAAGCTAAACCATACTCATTCCTTTCCTTTTTCATTTGGGTTATAAAATAACTGAACCCATACGCTCCTACATTTGCTTCCAAGGATACAAGTAAATTAAGATTTTCATACAAGCTCATAGGAAGGTACACGAGCTAAGGATTCGGGTATACAAAGCTTTGAAGCTTAGGGTTTATACACGTTTTGGTGTAAACGCATTTGTGTTGTCTCATAATACTCGAACCATGTCTCTAGGACCCTTGTAAGTTGAATTAAGCCATTCATGTCGTTTCCCTATTCATTTGTTTTCATGTCTAATTATATAAGTCACGTAATTTTGTGTGGACAAATTATCCGTGGGGCATGAGATTGCAGGTTCGACTCATGCATGGTATCATTGCCACATTAATTATATGTATGATTGATCTTGTGTGGTGATAGTATATACAACGTGTATAAAACGTGACGAAACATCGAGTTAAGGGTTAAACATTTCATTTAAAATGCTAGAATGAGTACAATGTTTAAGCCTTAAATAGATGTTTCGTCAGTTTATACACGTTGTATATACTAGCACACACACAAGATCAAGAATACATATTATAATGTAGCGAGTGAACCATTCTATGAGGTCGAAACGATTGGCATGCTCATGCCCACGTATTTTCCAAATAAAATTACTGTGACTTATATAACTAGATATTTGTAAACAATACGAATGGAGAAAGGAATGAATGGCTTATTCAACTTACAAGTGTCCTAGAGACATGGTTCGAGGTATTATGAGAACAACACAAATGCGTTACACCAAAAACGTGTATAAAAACCCTAAGCTTCACAAAGCTTTGTATACCCGAATCCTTAGCTCGTGTACCTTCCTATGAGCTTGTATGAAAATCTTAATGTTACTTGTATCCTTGGAAGAAAATGTAGGAGCGTATGGGTTTAGTTATTTTATAAACCCAAATGAAAGGGAAAGGAATGACGTTGGTTTAGTTTGAGAGAATTCTTTGAGGTTTAGGAAATTGTTAAGTGTGACATGTGAGTGAGTATTTATAGGCTCATAACTTAGTTAGCTCTCTCTAGTCTTTGTTTAACCACAAACGAGCCATAAGTAGTGGTTTTTGGGGTTTCTAGTTAACCTCACATTGTATTATGCTAAACACTCAAGTACCATTCTTAATTACACAATATTGTATAAGATTTGCTATGATACGTGATATTCTTATGGCTTGTGTGGTGATTTGATCTTAGAGTTGCGGCATACCAAGAGGCAAAGAGGTTCTATGGTTAAATAACCATTGTGCAAATAAGCTTAGAAGAGGAAATTAGTATCAAGTTTAATTAAAACACGGGATGTACAAGTACTTTAGGGATCATTAGGGAATTTTCTTAGAATTATTAGCACTTGGACGAATTTTATGTGGGTTTAATCTTTACCCATATTCAGGCTCTAGTGGCTTGTGTTAACAACAAGGAAGAATTATATAAAATTTTGTGTGTAAGGATCAATTGTGGGTATTGGTTTGAGTCTATGGTAAGCTTAGGTATTTTGGGGTGTGTCTAAATGTATTTTATTGGAAACGTAGCCTTTTACGTGACAATAAAAAAGTTAAAACATGCAACGTTAATATTTTCTTCCTATTAATTATATGACACTTGAATTGACCGTAAACTTAATTTATTTTGTTGACCGTGTTACATTGTATGGATTATTTCTAGTCTACGCGATTTAGCTTAATAGTCAAATTAAAAGTAAACGCGTTTAGGACTAAAATAAATAGTGACGAATAATCGGAGTCTTAAATGACCTGAAATTAAGAAATGTTATAGTCTCTCACCAGTTTTAAAAGAGCTTGTCCTCAAGCTTTAAGATCCTTGTAGTGGAATGGTCCAAGGCCCTGGTTTGTGAAAAGCTGTTGGTATTTCTGTTTGAACGAATCTTTATGTTCCCAGGTGAACTCGGGACCTCTCCTAGTTCCGGCGAACCTTAACCAATGGTATCCGGACCTTAGCTTCAACATTTGATCTCCCGTTCCTTGATTTCAAGAGCTCTTCCATAAAATTGGAGCTTATCGTCAACGTGTAAATTCCTTTTAACGCGATGACTGATGGTTCGTCCGCGTAAACATTTCTTCAGATTATTAGACAACATGGATTAAGTATGGTGATACCTGCTCAAATCTGAGGAAGTTCCAGCTGTAGCAACTTTCCCAACTTTGGCTAACACCTTGAAAGGTCTGACATATCTCGGGTTCAACTTACCCCGCTTACCGAATCGTACAACCCCTTTCCAAGGTGAGACCTTGAGCATAACCCTATCCCCAACTTCAAACTCCATTGGCTTTCGCTTCAAATCAGCGTAGCTCTTTTGTCGATCCTGAGCAGCTTGAATTCTCTGCTTGATCAGGACGATCTTTTCCGTTGTTTCTTGGATCAATTCCGGACCAGTCAGTTGAGCTTCTCCAACTTCGGCCCAACACACAGGTGATCGACATTTTTAGCCATAAAGTGCCTCATAGGGTGCGGCCTTTATGCTAGCGTGATAACTGTTGTTATACGAAAATTCGGCTAATGGCAAATGTTTAACCCAGCCCTTGCCAAAATCGATCACGCAAGCACGTAGCATGTCCTCGAGAGTTTGAATAGTCCTCTCGCTCTGGCCGTCGGTTTCTGGATGGTACGCAGTGCTCATACTTATATCTGTACCCAAAGCTTTCTGAAATGATTTCCAGAAATTTGACGTGAATCTCCCATCACGATCACAGATGATTGAAACATGATATTCCGTTGTCTGCTCTTTCCTGTTCAGGTACATCCTTGCCAACTTGGTCTACGGATCATTTTCTTTATTGGCAAGAAAGTGAGCAGTTTTTTGTAGTTGATGCACAATCACCCAGATGGTGGGTGTCACAACCTTGTGATGACTTAGGAAGCTGGGTGATAAAATCCATCATGATATTATCCCGCTTCCACTCGAGTATTGCTGGTTGTACTAACAGTCCCGATGGCTTTTGGTGTTTGGCCTTGACCCTCGCTTTTGGTGTTTGGCCTTGACCCTCGCACATGTCAAGTACTTGCTAACATAGGTGGCGAAGTCAGCTTTCATATTGGGCCACCAATATAGCTTTTTCATGTCTTGGTACATCTTTTCATAATCGGGATGGTTAGTGTTATTTCGAACTTGTGGGTTTCGTGCATAATCTCGGATCTGATAGTCGCCATAGCAATTGGTTAACAAACTTCCTGCCGTTTAAACTTAGATAAGAGTTCCCGTCGACGCGTGGTTTCAACTTTTCCTTGGGTACATCCTTTCTGATCATACCACCTACATCTTCATTCTTAAGGTTCTCTAGTTTCATGGCTTCGATTTGAGCTTCTAGTATTTGTTTGGGAAGATCCAAGCCAATAGTCATAACTAAGGCTCAAACCCGCAATGGCTCAATCCATTCCTTATGGCTCAATGCATCGGCCACCATGTTTGCCTTTCCCGGGTGATAACGAATGTCATAATCGTAATCACTTAGCAACTCTAGCCAACGGCGTTGCCTCATGTTAAGTTCCTTTTGGTCAAGAATGTGTTGTAGACTTTTATGGTCGGTGAACACGGTGCACTTGGTTTCGTATAGATAATGTCTCCATTTATTTAGAGCAAACACCACCAATCCAAGTTCTAAATCATGAGTGGTGTAGTTCTTCTCGAGAACTTTTAGTTGTCAGAAGCATAGGCAATTAACTTCTCTCTCTGCATCAATACAGCACCTAAACCCTTGTGTGAAGCATCACAATAGACCACAAAATTTTCGCTTCCCTCAGGTAAAGCCAGAATCAGCGCACTACATAACTTCTGCTTTATTAACTGAAAAGCATTTTCTTCCTTTTCTCCCCAGTCAAACTTGACTCCTTTCTGAGTGAGCTTTGTCATTGATTTAGCAATCTTCAAAAATCCCTCGATGAACCTTCGATAGTACCCAGTAAGACCTAAGAATTGGCGGATCTCCGTCGGTGTCTTAGGAGATGCCCAATCCTTGATAGATTCTATCTTGGCTGGATCCACATGGATACCTCTGCTATCAATGACGTGACTGAGAAATTGTACCTTCGGAATCCAAAATTCACACTTTGAAAACTTAGCATACAACTTCTCTTTCTTAAGAAATTCCAAAATTGCCTTAAGATGTTCTTTGTGCTTTTTCTTGTCCTTTGAATAAATACGTATATCATCGATGAAGACGATTACGAACTTATCCAAGTTATTGAAAAAGTATTTTTAAGATGAATAAAAATACTAAGTAACTTCGAAAAATATTTTTCGATCATGGTCTTTGAGATTTAAGTGAACCCGACACGAAAAAAAGATACCTCGAGCCCCTAGGATCCTATGGCTGGCTATAGACAAAAGGAGGGGACATGGTGGCTTATTTTTAGCACCATTGGTCCTATTGCATTTTGTACATAGATTTTTTGTATTCATTTTAAAACACAGGACATTTCATTTTTTAACTTTAGATCAAAATTTCTTTTTCTCTCTTGTAATCTCTTGGTCTCGGCGACTTCCCACCCACACAATCCATACTATTTGATTGGGTTGACTCTAGCGTCCGGGTATTGGTTTAATTCTACATTTGTAGTGGTTTCGCATTCGTTCTAGCCTTTTTAAACCCTCTTTGCAAGTCATTTCAAAATTTCATTTAACTTGTATTTTGTATGATAAATGATGCATAATATGTTATTTTGTACCGCTTGTTTGCTAAAAAAAAACTGGGAATAAAGAAAATATTTAAGGTTGGTTTGGTTCGGTTTGGGTTCGAAATAATGGAAAAGCAGAAAGGAAAAGGACTTTGTTATTTTTGATATAGTGGCCGTGATGGTTGAAAAACATTTATTGTTAATTAGTTTATTTTGGATTATAACTTATTTAGCTTATTTTTGAGTTCAAAATGGCTTATTATGGGCTTATAAGGGCTCTCGGTTGCGAAAGAAACACAGAAAAAGTGTTTTTGGTTATTACCTAGTTATGTGTATTTATTGTAGTACTATGTTTATAGCTTTATGGTGATACCCATATACATATGCTACTTAGCTTATTTTTTTTATGGAATTAGTTTTAGAGCTATTAGGCTCACGGCTCAATAAGCCTCAATGAGCCGTGGCTTATTGAGTACTTATTGTGGTCTGGGTTACTTTGTTACTTATCGAATTGGATTCATATATACTAATGAGCTTTAGTATCAGGCTTAAAATGTATTTTGGATATGTAAAACTCTTAATGGATCCTTATTGGGCCTTAAAGCCCAATAAGCGTTAACTAGTCGTTTTGAGAGTTTTGACAAACTTTTAGAAAGTGAAATGTACTTATGAAATGTTATTGAAAGTTGTTATGGGAAAGGTGACTTGATAAACGTGGCGAAATAGGATTTTGAGGTATGTGTCGAAAAATGGTGAAATGGTGAAAAATAGTTGAAATTAAGGTTTAAAAACCTTGGAAAACGTTATATAAACGTACGGGTCATGTCGAAATTTCAAGAAAAGTCTATACTTAGAGTTTTTACTCAAAAGATGATTTTCAATTTAATAATAAAATATTATTATTTTATTATTTTAATAAATTGACTAAAAGACGAAAAGTACATTTTTTTCTTTTTTTCGAAACTTCTCTAAAATGTTTTACGTAAATAAACGTTTCATTTCGTATAGTATAAATGGTATATTTATTGGTAACTAGGTGTACCGAATGGACATATCGAATTATATTTAATAGTATTTGTCTGGTAACCCCTTTATCACTTCACTTCATAAGATTAACAAGAAAATTAGGAAGAATGTAAGAGGAGAGATCTATGAGAGAGGAAAGTTAGAGAGAAACGGAAATGATGATTAACTTGAATTGTTACAAATGAAATGCACAACCACCTCATCCTTCCTTGGTGAGGTGTTAATTTATAGGCGTGCATGCTGTAGTAATTCTTCGGCCGGGCTCGGGTTTTACTTGGGCTTCGCCCCGTTACACGTGTCCGGGTTAGATTACTTTTTAAGAGCCGTTTACCCGTTATAGCCTATTACAAGTATATAATTATTTATTGCTGAGACCTAAGTTAGTTATGAACGTACTTCCATTGTTAGATCAAATTATTTTTGAGGCTAAAACATCTCCCCCGAAGTGAGTTCATTGTGACACTACTTCATGAGATCAATGAGATTGCTTTTGTCGTTAAGCTCTTGTGATCTTTGTCTCTGTCTACGTTGTAGGCTTGTTCCTTCATGCTTTGTGATCTTTGATCTTGAGCCTTTTTTATTGTCTTTCGACTTTCGTCTTTATGTTCGAGATCTTTAATTCTTTATCCTTTGTCTTGATCGTCTTTGCCACTTGCGATATTGTGTCTTGCAACATGCTCCATTCCTATGCATCATCTGGAAAGCTTGCTAACAATCTCCCTTGATAGATTGATATCTGTTGAAGAGGAAGATCTTGTATATCAGAGTTTGTGCGGGAAGACTTGTCATTTAATTCTTGGCTTTCATGATTCTTGAATCTTGATGGTATAGAAAATGTATTTGTAGTTTGAGCATGTGCATGTGGTTATTGAATCCGGACTTAAGCTGGTATGATGGCATCTCCATCTCCATCTTTTTGTAATCCTGAAATAGAACAATTAGCAATAAAGCGTGATATTGTGGGAGATTATGGCTTTGGCTTTCGTCCGGATTTGGTTTTTAGATTAAACCTTCGGTTCCTCTAGGGACATTTTACAGTTTAAATACTGTTCCTGTGATGTGATCAGGTAGATTCAAAGAATCTCCTTGACAGGGTATCCTGCTCAATGCGTAGAGGTCTTCTAACACAAATGTTATTAGATTTACCTTGCTTGCTTGTTCTCATTTACCGGAACAAATCTCAAAGCAGACAAACAGCGTAAGAGTGAATCAGATAGTTACTATCTTCTGATTAATCCGTTCAAATCTTTCCTGGGAACAAGTTTGATTCACATTGATCGCCACCATCGTTTCTTTCCAGTTGACACAAGTTTGATTTCATATAGAATCTCGCAAGTCACCTTCCAAGAGCTTGTTTGATGCTGGCTCAAGCAGGATTTCCATCTTCATTGTGAGTACATAAGTATCACTCGGATGTTCTGGCAGAATCACAAGGATAATGCGTTAGGTCTATTGTTTAACAGCTTGTGATCTAATGAATGTTCAACAAGGTGTTTGTCATGATGATTTGTGTCCTAATGAGATTATTTGATGATTTCTTGGTTCTAGACTCGATTTGTGCAGTTTGGTTTTGTAATCGGAGGCTTGGAGCAGCTTGCCACTATTAAAGATTAAGTAACTCGGAGTGAGAAAGTCAATAGAAGTCGTGTGTATCTCCGTGACAAATGAGACAAGTTTCTGTTGAGAGAAACCTGAATGGCTGGGAAGGGTTGTGCATTGCATCACTGGGTCCATGATGTCATCTTCAATGTCAACATTCAACATTGTGATTCTGACAACATATGTATTGACCCGGTTTCTGCTTAAGTTGTGTGGAGGGCTTCTTTCTTTTCACCCTTTATCCATACATTTCTTTTTAATTCTTCAACCCCTTCAATGCTTACCAAGACGTCATTACTAACACCTTGTTGTGATTATTCCAGTGTTAGCTCAATCTTAGTCGGCATTCTTCCCTTATACACATTCATCTCCAATCATACCTAAGGACTGCTATTTCTAACTATGATTATCCTGGGTATAAGTCCTTCCGGTTTGGTTGGTCATAGGATATTCCTAACCTAACACCTTATGACTTCAGAGTCGTCGTTGAAACTTAAGATGTTGTTGGGTATAAGATCGAACCATAAACCTTTTAGCACATGAGTCTATAGATCTATTGTATTACATTTTCTCCCTTATTTTTAAATAATAACACTTAGTTTTTGAAACACCTTTATGTGATTATTATATGTCTTGAAAATTCTGGGGGAGAAAAATATTACTTAGCATGAATGGTTTGGAACATTTTGATAATGTTTTGAATACATAAGAGTTGTCGTTGATGATGTATTCAAGAACATTAAAACTTTGATTTTCGAAAAACTCCCCCTCAAAAATAGGACCAATTGAAAAATTGTTGTCTTTTGAAAACATTGTGAGGGTTGGAGTGTTGAACACACAATTTTGAAAGATTATGAATTGTCATCGAGAATTTCTTGAAAAATTGTGTTCAACATTTTGAAAAACATCATGTTAGAAGACTTCTCTTCCAACTCTAAGGGTAAGCGCACTTATGCGTACACTATCCTTTTTCGTGAGCTTAAAACTTTGAATGTCTTGTAAGAACAGCTCAAGACCGAGAAAAGTTGAATTTCTCGTTGTTAGGATAAGTTATCTTTATAGATAAGCTTTCCTTTATTTGTAGTCCGGGTTACGTACTGATATTTGTACATAAGCCATTAAGAAAAATTAGAAATGACATGTTTTAAAAGCATTTGAAACTCCTGTTCGAACTTCATCTACATGCCCGTGTCGATGTTAATCAACATTTCTAGGAACGTAGATGTTATCGATTCCAAGAGACATGTCGAGAAGAATATATATTTTTTTTGAAACATTTTCTGATTTTTTGATTTTGTATTTTCTTTTTGAAATTTTATATTTTTGTATTTTTTCTTTTTTCAAAAATATGTACATGTTGATGTTTGATGAAGTATCAAGCAGATTCTTTTGTCAGAACCTCCAGTTCTGCTGGAGTCAAACATCTCATACCAATTTGCTTGACAAGATACTGAAACCTATCTTCGGGAAGTGCTTTAGTAAACATGTCAGCCAATTGGTATTCAGTTCTGACAAGTTTTATAATATTTAATTTATGCCGTTTTCAAACCAGTTTCCTTTTATGAAGTGGATACCGAGTATGGATGTGCTTGGTACGGGAGTGCTGCACGGGGTTGCATGATATTGCTATGGCTGACTGAGAGTCGCAATACAACGGTATTTTGTTGTAGTTGAAGCCATAATCTTGAAGCTGTGTCCGCATCCACATTACTTGAGCACAACTTGCAGATAACGCCACGTATTCAGCCTCTGCGGATGACATTGCAGTACAGTCCTGCTTCTTTGACATCCAGCTGACTAACTTATCACCTAGGAACTGTATTCCTCCAGAAGTGCTTTTGCGAGTATCTAGGCAACCTGGCTGATCGGCATTTGATAAGCGGTTTGTAGAGCAAAGCCAGAACCCTTCGGATACCAGAGTCCCATGTGAATGGTACCTCTTAAGTATCAAAAGATCCTTTTAACCTCTTTGTGGTGTTTTTTCAGTCGGTCTTGCTGGATTTTTCTTGTGTACATAACATACAGCTTGCACTATGTCTGGTCTACTAGATGTCAAATACATGAGTGACCCGATTTTGCTATGATAGTCAGTTTGGTCTACGGGTTCACCACTCAAGTCTGCATCTAATTTAGGTTTCGTAGCCATTGGTGTACCAATGCTTTGTCCTTTTTCCATACCATGTTTTTTTAGAATCTCTAAGGTGTACTTGGCCTGATTGATAAAAATACCGCGTGGGGATTGGTGGATCTGAAGTCCTAAAAAGAATTTCATTTCCCCCATTAAGGACATCTCAAATCTACCGTGCATTAATTTTTCAAATCGTTTAGAAAATTTAGGGTTTTTGTGGAACCAAAAATAATGTCATCAACCGTAAATCTGCTGCACAAGTAGAATTGTCCTCCCGTATTTTATTCGTGAATAGGGTCGGGTCAATGATACCTTTAGTAAAACCTTTGGGTAATCAGGGAATTTTGTGGTGTTCATCATACCAGGCTCTCGGAGACTTGTTTATTCCTATAGAGCTTTCATTAGACTGGTAAATCTTTGTCTGGATGATCAGGATCAACGAATCCGTTCTGCGTTGTGGGCAACATAAAAACCTCTCCTTCAATGGACCATTTAGAATTTTAGAAAATGCCGTTTTCTCGTCCATTTGATAATTTAGAAAAGACTTGTGTGCAGTGTGCGACAAATATAATGGACAGCCTCCAGCAGCAACTGGAGCAAATGATTCTTCAAAATCAAATACCCTCTTCCTGAGCATAACCTTTAGCTACAAGTCGTGCTTTGTTGCGAATTACAGTTTGGTCTTCATCCTTTTTGTTTTTCCATAACCACTTTAGCTTGATTACGGTTCTTGCCCAAAAGGTTTGTCAATGAGTTCCCAGACTTGTAGTCTGTCAAACTGATGAAGTTCTTCCTGCATTGCTTCTATCCATGCAGAATCAGCCATTGCTTCCTTAATGTTTTTCGGTTCAACAATACTCACGGTGAGTGCGAACATACACATTTCAGGATCTGTTGCAAGTTGTCGTCTTGTTTGCACTGGCTTGGATGGATTTCCACGAACTTGAGTTAACGGGTGATCTTTTGTCCATCGGTATTCGGAATTGTGAGGTTGATTAAAGGTATGCACATTTGAATTACCAAGATTGCGTGAGGAAGACTCAGCCGCTTCTTGTACCGGTGTACAAAAAGGATTGGTAAATTCTGCTTGATCATCGTTGTTTTCCTCAGCATGAACATTTGTAGGAGTTGTCGGTTCTGATGTAGGGTGAATGTTCGTTGAAGGGTTTGTGTCTTGTGGAGCAGAATTATCGGTGGGAGAAGAAGAACTGTTGTCACGTGTAAGTACCATCATGAAAAATTCATCGTTACATAGGGACCAAAAAGAAGATCCAACTCCTGTTGTGATGGAACTGTTGTATCTGCTGAAGGAAAAACATTTTGTAGTTCTGGTGCGGGGTCAGGGTTGTCATAATCTGACGCCTTTTGTCGTTGGGGAACGAGGCCTGAAGTGTCATTAGCAACAGAGTTGCGTCTCCGAGATCTCTTTGATTCTATCAAATCTGGGATGGATGGTTTCAACTATCACGTTTTTGTTCTCTTGTTGTATAACTACGATTATCCACTTTGATGAGTGGTGTATCCCACCAAAAATGCTAACGAATCCCCTTTTTCTTTAATCTTATCCAAGTTTTCCACCATCTCTTTGTTTAAGTAAACAAGTGAACCAAGATGTGAGGTGTTGATAAAGGGTTTTACTGTCATTAATGATTGTGATATGCCGTTTTCTCATGAGTTGGGATGATGTATTGATCTGTTCTAGGGTATTGCATGCGGTTTGCAATTGCTCAGCCCAAAAGAATAAAGGATGTTTTAGACAGCCCGAATGCATCATTCGAGCAACCTCAACGAGAGGTTGAGTGCGGTTTCGTCTGTCGACAACGCCGTTCTGTTCAGGCTGGTTCGAGGAGTAGAAGTTTGGTGCTCAATTCACTTCCTCTTTAATGAATGCATTAGTGTCTTGTTTTAAGAACTCGTGCCTCTGTCAGTAGCGAACTGAAAGTACTGGGGCTTTGAAGATTTCTTGTGGTTTCATCGTGAGAAAGTCTTTCAAAACTTCTGGTGTTTTATTCCTTGGAAAGTAGAATAAAGAGTCCAAGTAGATCTGGAGTAGTCATCAACAATTACCAGAATATATTTCTTCCCATTTATGCTAGCAACCCGCATTGGACCACATAAGTCCATATGAAGCAAGTTTAACCGTCCTTTTGAACTTGGAACAGTATTTGACTTGAATGAACTTCGTTTTGCTTTACTCACTTCACAAGAGGAACATAGTTGATGCTTGACATACTTCAGTATTGGTAAACCAATCACAACATCTTTCTTTGAATGCAATGTTGATGTTCGTCGAATTGAGATGAGAAATTCTTCGATGCCATAACCATGATGGAGTTGGAGATGCTTTAGGCCTTGAGACAGACTGGGAGCTGATGAAGTTTGGTTTCTTGAAGGTGAAATTGTTAGAGATCAGTTCCACGATTTACGGTTAGTTAGTAAGTTGTTTCCCTGAGATCTCTAACAAAACACGTAGATTTCCGAAATGCAACCTCCAAATCCGCATCACAGAATTGACCAACCGAGAAAAGATTGTGATTGAGACCTTCGACGTAGTAAACCCTTTTGATCGTGATATTTCCTTGAACCAAATCTCCATAACCAAGAATTGGAGCAAATTGATCATTGCCAAAACGAACGGTACCCAAGTATTTTTCAACAAAATTGCACAGCAGAGATAGATTGCCCGTCATGTGCTTTGTGCATCCAGAGTCAACAATGAATAGGATGAGTTGTACAATCTGCAAGAGAATTAGAGGACGATGGAATACATGACATATTGGATCCTAAAGTGTTTGTGAGTTTTAAGACATTAGTTATCCTAGATACATTATCTACGGAAAAACTAACATTCTTAGACACACTTTCGTTCCTAACTTTAGTGGGTACCATTTCCTTTTTGTTTTAGAGGAACCAACATGTTATGCTGATGGGCGATTGTTGTGCTATCACATTTCCCAGGCCTTATTAGTTTCTTATACAAACATTCCTATAGTAACTCTTTGAATTTGTGATAGTGGATTCTGATGCAACACTGTTTTCTTATGGGGTGTTGCAACAGATTTGTTCTCTTGACTTTTGGGTTTTCTAGTACTAATAGGCACTACATTAGGCTTCTTAGTTTCTAGCATTTACGTCTTTCAAAAACTTTAGTAACACAAGTATCATGATTCGTATTAAACACACATTTTCCACAGTACGCACAAACACTCATTAAACATTCAAAGTTCTGGAATTTAAACTGTCATTACACGCAGTTACAGGACTTTTGTTTTGATTAGAAATACTAGGAAATCTTAGGGTGTTCTTTCTACATCAGACTTCTTAAACTTCACATGACTAGTGTTTGGCACGACCTTATCTTTCATTTGATTGCTCCTAGGCTGTGGTCTGCTAACATTAGTTCTGTGAGCTTACTCCTTGTGTGTAGATATAGATACGCGAGGGAGGATTAGTATCCTTGAAGTCTGATTAAACTTGTGGTGCTCTATAGTTTGTGTGGTACTACTTGCAATTCGACTACCATGCCTGGATTAATCACATTTGTGCTTTCTTACAGCTTTGCTTTGTTGTTTGATGGGAAAAATTCTGGGAGTGACTGGTTTTGATTTAAACCCTCTGACTCATTAGTTTTTAAACCGACTTTTTACTTTGCAAAATATTTTCTCTCAAGTGAGTCTGAAAAGGAAGCGGTTTTACTTAAAACTGATGGGTTTGAATCTTTGAGCATTTTGGTTGTCGAACAAAACAGATGGTTTATCAAACTGAGTTTTCCACATACTTACCTTTTGTTACCTGATTGATTTCTTTAACTAATTTATTACCATGTTCTGGTCTTGCATTTGAGCATTCAATTCTTGTATTTCAAAAATATTGTTCACGTTCCTTTCGAAATACATTTGATTGCCCTTTTCTTTGCAAATAATGTCTCATTTTTCAGGTTGTTTCTCTTGACGGTCTTGTTAAAGCGATTTCAGAGAAATTTATGTGTTTTTCTAATTTAGCAAAAACTCTTGTAAAAGCTCAGTAGTAAATCTCTTTACTACTAAATTTCAGTTTTGTTTCAGAAAAGCTTTTGTGCAAGACAGCTCACATTCCTTGGACTTATATGAAGATATAAGCATTGTAATTCAGTGATCACATCTAAAATACAGATGTGAAGATTGCCAAATAAGGACACTTAACCATCTTTGCCTCACACATTCTTGCAAAAGCATATTATACTTGTTGGAAAATTCTGCCTTATCAGTATTCAAGTTCATCAAGTTTTCTGCAAGAGATTCACGTACTTTAAATCCTGCTATGCATTTCTTGCTTAAGTTCATGTACAAAGGCGAAAACTATCATTCTGAAGTCTTATGGGCAAGGTGGCATCAAACATTTCATTAACTAAGATTTCCCATAATCTTGAGCCAGGTAGTTGGGCTTAGTGTCGAAGTATAAAGATGGTCGTTTTTGATGTTTTACCATTGCTTGGGTTGTCGAGTTCGCTCAGATGATTAATGTTGTTTTGTCATGACATTTTATGCTTGTCTTACTTTGCTTACTGATTTAGACACTGGTAAGAATTCTATGTTTTTGAAAAACATTTGGTTTTGTTTTACAAATGTTTTTCTCCACATTTTCTTTCTGATTTCATTTGGCTGGCGAATGATTTTCATCAATGCTGGGTTGGGGGTTTGATAATTTCACTAAAGACTATTTATACTTCTGTGTAGTCAAATGGTTTGACTATGTCTTTATTCAATTTAGATCGACTCTTGTCAGCAAGAGTCAGATCTCTTTCTCAAACGTGGTCAGAGTCTGGGTTGCTGGATCAGTTTGTTGTCTTGTGTGATCGCTATAAACCCCTGGGTGTCATATTGAGCTTTTTGTGGTACAGGGATTGGCAAAAGAGGGTAGGTCTTCCATTAAATGATAGCATTTGGGCGTTACATTTGAATGGTTTGGTTTGATTGACCTCGTTTGTAAAACAATTTCATTCAGAAATTTTATTTGGTGTTCATTGAAATCATTTGTCCAATATCTTTTGTCTTCCCTAAGTTTAATATCCGTTATTCCTTTGTTTTTCCTTGACAAGTCCCTTCGTATTGTGACCTAGTTAAAGACTTTGTTTGACTAAACTCATTATGTTTATCTTTGCATCAGAAATTTCGTAGGCTTTCCTTTTAATTCTTCTTTTATGTCAATTTCATTTTTGAGCTATTAGTCATAGAGCTCATTTAATTATGTTCGTGTTTGTCATAGTCAAACTGTTACGATCATTAAAGGCCTTGGTACCTCTCAAACTCAGTTGTTTATTATTGATGGAAGGCAAACTAAGCATACTATCCCGGAATACTTATTAGATTCTCATAGAGTTATATTGTTTCCGCAAAGATTTTGGTTTGCACTCAGTTAACTCTTTGAGTCAATGTTGCATTTGCTTCTTTAATTGCGTTTTTGAATCTTTGTTATTTTTCATCGACATCAAGCTTTAAATTAGCAATTAAATTAGCAAGTGCAACCACGGATCATCATCCACATTCTACATCGTTTGTTCATCCTGAATTCATTATCACACATATCCGGTGAGTCAGGAGTGACATTACTTCATCCGTTTCCACTGGCTCATGGTTTTACTAATGGATTCGATTGGTCAAAATCGTTGTATGTTCATTGGCTCAAACACATTTATGTCAGTATCGTTTGTACCGTGTTCTAATGCTCAGCGTCTGTGCCTGAGTCTGCATTAGGAACCTCCTGAATCTTTGCCATGTAGCTGTTTAATGTGCTTCCTCCTTGTTCATCAATCTCTTCATCCGTGTCTGCTAGCCAGTCAGATTGCTCTGCTTGAAGTTGAACACCTTTCTCAGCTTGTTTACACAACAACATCTTTTCCTTATGATACGTGGAGTCTTTAACCCGTTTTGGCTTTTTGCATTCCTTAGCATAATGACCAAATTCCTTGCAGTTAAAACACTGTATCCCAGACTGTTGCACTACTGGACCACCTACAGTTTCCCTAGCCCCAACAAACTTTCACTGCCTTGATTCCCAAACTGTCCAGTTGATTGTCAATTCTGGTACCTTGGAGTAGTATCCCACATTCATTGTTTCTGTGTTTGAGGGGAAGTTCTTAGGTTGTTGTTGGTAGGTTTGTTTAGAGTTTACTTGATGTACTTTGCATATGACGAGCCAATTTTTTTTTCATTGCATTTCCTTATCCTTCTGAGCTTGTTCAGGATCACTGTCTTCTTCAGAAGCTGACTCAGATGGTGTGGTTTTTGTGATTGGTTTGGCTTTCTCTTTGCCTTTGTATTCTTGTAGTTGCATGAGATATGGTTGGGAAGAGTGAAGCTTTTGATGTTGGTGCATATGTTTAGTTGAGGACTTTGATGATAGGATAATACGGGTCTTGAAGTGTCTTGAGCAGAAGGAAGCAAACAAGTGCTAATGGGTTAGCATTCTTGGCCATTCTCTCAGCACGGAGTTCATTAACTTCCTTTTGGTATTGTTTCAGAATGTCACAAATTAGCTTATGGTATAAAACTTCATCCAACTTGTTGTTGTTGCTTCACAATGTGACAAAATCTGGAACATTCTGGTGGTTGAAGTTGCTGAAGGAATTGAACGTTGTCTCGCATCGTTTGCAACTGTCAAATTGTTTTGATCATTTCATTCTTCATTTTGTAGAATCGTGTGTATATAGTAAGACTCAATTGTTTCTCCTTCGTGAGAGGTGAATTGACCATAAACTCCCAAATTAAGTTGTCTTGACATCTTGATATATTCAGTATAATTCACCTGTTGTAGCCTTTCGATGGCTTCCCACAATTTATTGAGCTGTCTGACATGCTCACTGTTGAGTATTATTTCGTCTCCAATTACCAGTCAATATCAAAATGAATCGCTTCTTTTCTGATCATAATGAGCTATGTTCTCGGAGTCATATTCGTAAACAGTCTTCGACTGTTGTTTGTTCAGGAACTGCTGGAGAATCCTCTGTAGCAGGAACAGCTGGTGTTGTGACAAACGTTGGAGTGTAGGGGACCTTTAAGAATGAACTCCGCTTTTAAGGCTTAAGGCATCAACATTTGGTCTTGTATCATGTTCATATGAACCGTGATATGCCATTGTGCTTATCGTCCTGTTGCAAGCATATTGAGTGGACGATCCTTGAACCTGCTGCCATTATGTTGTTATGCATTTGACTGTCGGTTGTGGAAGTTACACTTGGAGTTGTCATGATGAATGATTAAAGAATTATGAAGTGAAAAATGATTGAAGGATCTTAAGTGTTATGAATTGTTGATTGGATTGTGGTTTTAATTGAAAGTAATTAATTAATTTCCTCTGGATTTTACAGTCAAGGATTTAACCCGAGAGAGAAATGAGTTTCTTATCGCGGGATTTTACAAAATCTAGAGGGGATAAACGTGAAAAGTTTAATTGTTGTTGTTAAAGTTTGTTGATTATGTGTCCTTGTAGTCCCAAATTAAAGTCCAAAGTCCTTGTATTTAGTCCATGAAGTTTGTTTGTCTTGAAGTGATGTTTTGATTAAGCGGTGATTAATATATATTCCCAAATTCGGTCAAATACCACCTGATGCGCGGATCGACCTTGATCAAAACGCAACACTTGATCAAAACGCAACAATTGATCAAAACGCAACACTTGATCAAAAGCAACTGCCTTCTGCAAAAACGCACGTTCTATCAAAACGCCAACGTGTTCTAACTACAAAACGCACCGTCTAGACTCTCAAAACGCAAACGTGTCTACTCAAAACGGCAACACTTCTTGGACACAAATCGCAATGGATAAAAATTTAGGCCCAGGAGTAGTAACGTTGTAGTCAAAACGCAATGATATTCTTCACAAAAAGCACCAAACCTGTGGAGACAAAACGCAATGGTCAAAACGCAGAGTGACTCAAAACGCAGTTGACTCAAACGCAGTTTTGTGACTAAAATGGAATGCCTCAAAACGCAGTAGTGACCAAAAACGCAATGGTCCAAAACGCAGTCTCTTTCTTCAAAATCGCAATGTCTCGATACTCTAACGCAACAAAGAAAATTTTGTCAAAACGCAACATGAAAACTTTGTCAAGAGCAGTGACGAAAAAACTTTCAAACTTGCTCGATTTTACCCTTTTTGCCCACGAAATGAATTGTAGAACTCACCTAAACGATACAAGGTTTTGTTTTTAAGCCATAGGTACACAAACTTTAACACCTTAACCTCGGAAAATCAAATCAAACGTGGTTTTTGCTTGTTTAACTATTTCGAACCAAACAACTAAATGATACACGAAATTCGAATGTTTTAAACCACGAATCAAACACGAAACACCCGAGGCTCTGATACCAAATGTCGGTAACCCTTTATCACTTCACTTCAATAAGATTAACAAGAAAATTAGGATGGAATTAGAGAGAGAATTAGAGTAGAGAAAGTTAGTAGAGAGAAAAATGGAAAATGGTATGGATTAACTTTGAATATGTAACAAAATGAAACCAACCACCTCACCTTCTTGGTGAGGTTGTATTTATTAGGATGCATTGCCTTTACAATTCTTCGGACCGGGCTCGGTTTTTACTTGGGCTTGCAACCCGATTTACACCTGTGAGGTTAGGATTACATTTTTTAAGAGCCCGTTTTTACCCGTGTAGCCTATTACAACGTATAATTATTTAATGACTGAGACCTAAGATAGTTATGAACGAACTTCCATTGTTCGACTCATTATTTTGAGGCTAACAATTATTTATTATTAATAAAATTTACTTACTTTTTACTTATCTATTTTACTTAAATAGTATAAGTATATTATACTGAGATATGAGTTGGGATATGGTATCGTTTGAAGTTAAGTCGTCAACCATCACACCAATAAAACGTTAAAGATAACTGTCCAACATATGTGTCTGACCTCTATGCATCAAATCAGAAAACCATTTTGGAAATAAATGTCTAAATGGTACATTAAATTGGACTAGGTCATGTTCGGATATCGTTGCATTTGCTTGTGTGATATTGAGATTGCGTCTAGACACCTTTGCTTGAGGTGAGTTCTCGTAGCCCCACTTTTTAAATCTTTTCTGTTGGGGGAAAATGATACTCAAATGTGTTTTGAACTATTTTTCTGAACCGTGCGAAACGTGGTTTTGTTTTTCTGACAATTTATGTGCTTATGACTGCTATGTGAATATTATGTGGTTTGATTGAACTTGCATGCATCGAGATGCACGACAATGTATGTGATTAGCAAGGATTTGATATGTTTTGTGGTGGTCCTTCCATAAGTAAATGCTCCAGCTGGTAAGCCTTTAGGTGCGTATGTGACATTCGGAGTTCCGACTCCAAGAGCATTGGTAGATGCTGGTTTGATGACTAGTGGGGATGCTAGGTCATGATACATGATTAGCGGGGATGCTAAGTTATGGGTTTGTTTGCATATATTCACTTTCATATTGCACAATTGTCCATTGTTGTGACAACCTATTTTTTTAGGTCATTTCCCGACTTAGTTATTACCATTATTTATTTTTAGAGTTTTACACGTTCGCTTTTAATTATTATCGTATAGTTAAATCGCGTAAACTAAAAATCAACATTCAATCGGTGAAGGGGACCCCAAACAAATTATAGGTTTACGTCAAGCAAGTGTTATATGATTATTAAGAGTATAATTTATAACTTTTCCTATTTTATTTTTATTAGCTACGTAAAACGCTTACGTTTCGCGATAAATTACATTTAGGCATACCCGGAAGCACCGATACCTATCTATACTCAAACAAATACCCACATTAATACCCAATACACAAAAATTAATTCATTTCTGACTTATTATCCACTAGGGCCGGATCCATGTATGCATACAACTCAAACCATTTAAACCTTAAACCATATTGATAAAAACCTTACCTAAGTTATACTTTAGACCCATATATCTAGTAATTGTCTAATCCTTGTACCATACAGCCACTCGTGGTCAGTCAAAGTGCATAGATAGGAGGAGAGCACTTACAAATTAGTACCTTTACCACTACACACCCATGGTAAGATTTAAGGTGGTTTTGACCATACTGGTTGCTATATCTAGAAAGTCCTAGGTAAGAAAACATACATATTCATCCACTAAGTAAATTTCACAAGCAACTCTCTCTATTTCCATCTTTAAACCCACGGCTCAACTCTAAGTATTAAGGTTTTCTTGTTATTTTATTTCTACAAAGCTTCAAGTGTTCTAGCATTACTAGTGATCATAACTAAGGTGATTGAGGTTGATTTGGAAGCTTGGGTTTTGGTATTAGCAAGGGTTTGAAGCAAGAAAAGAAATTAGGGTTTCATTAGGGTTTTAACTTGTGTTTGATTCATTGGGTTAAAGCTTAAGTATAAGCTTGTGTTCATCATTCCACTACACTTCTATAAGGTCTATTTAAAGCTTAACATTTCCATTCTTTCACTTAATTATGTACATGCTTGTTTATATATGTTAATCACCACCTAAGCTTATTTTCATGAAAATATGAGATATTACAAAGGTATATATGGTTCGAATTTGATGAACATGTTAGTGGAATAATACTTAAAATGAAAGTATACACCTTACATGAATGTTAATTAATTTATAAGTATAGTTTATAAATTTATTTATGTTGAAAGCTTTATTTACACTAATTATGTATAAAAGGTTTTGAGGACACTTATTCATGGACAAGTATTATGAACACATTATAGAGGACTTAAGATATATCAAGTTATGTCATTTCATAAGTTAGAGGACTTGTAATAGTTTAATAAAGTGAAAAGTTATATAAAAACAAGTGTTATAAAACGAATTATGTAAAAAAACTTTGGATTATCCTTACTGTTTGAATTCGTTTATAAATATATTTATTTTATATTTTATTTAATTAGTACTTATCACAAGGACCGTAAGCATATAAGGAACTTGAAAAATCGAGCTATAACAAAGAAGATATGACATTTTTAAGTTTACGATAATTAAATATATAAAAGTTATTTTATAAACATCTTCACTGTTTCAGATCTGATAACTTAAGGGATATGTTTTATAAAGATATTACATTTTATGAGGAATCCAAACATGTAAGAAACTCGAAAAACGGATTTAAAATAAAGGTGATACGTTATTTACAAGTTTAAGTTAAAAAGTATTTTTATAATAAAAAGTGTTTTTATAAATTCTAGGCCACTGTTACTGTTCATAACAGATTTAATAAATATTATAAATGTAATACCGTGATAGTATATCTCGTCACGATTCCGTACATGTAAAGAACAAGCGAAACGGGATTAAAATGAATAAGTTATGAGTTTTTAAAGGTTACGAGGATTAAATATATAAAAGTAGTTTTATAAAATTTACATAACTTATAAAAGTTACTGTTCATCAGTAGCTAAAATATTATAAATATAATATTTTGATAGATTTTCTTAATACGAAACCGTGGACATAGGAAACGTATAAAACGGAGTTAAAGCGATAAAGATATGAGGTTTATAAAACCTCGCGCATTATTTTTACTTTTATACATTATTTTATAAAATAATTAAATTAATTATATAAAATCATTACATAATCAATAAAAATATTAAATCATATATTTTTAACAAATAATACATTGTTGAACGAAAAATAATATTTTCTTTACGGATACAAATACATATACCTATATTTAACAAAGTACGATTTAATTATCATTTCAACATTTTAAATTAAACAAGAACTATTAGGTGGTGGTGTAACTATATAACATGTGATATTTTATTTATATAAAATACATTATACTCATACGACCTACAATTAATTAGGTTGCATTCGGATTGCCGAGACGATTTACTTATTTGATTTAGATAATCAAATCATTCACTTACGGTGAGTTCATAGCCCCGCTTTTATACAATTACATTGATTTACAACTTTGGGGTGAGAAACATGCATTGTTTTACGATTGGACGCAAGTACACTTTTATACAAATTACGAGTTTGCCTAAGTAGCTATAACCCACTATGCCCATGAATCATGAACTGTTAATTACTAGATTGTAAGCGCGAATGTTATGAATAGATCTATTTGGGATTGACATCCCCGTTCGGGTGAGTAGCGCTCACTAGTTTCGGAGGTCCGAAACGACGAATGTATACCATGTCGGAACAATTTGGATGTTGCGGGTTGAACATCTACACGGGCACATTATTTGCATTAATTTGCATACATATATGTTGTAGCTTCAGTGTCATGAGCTTAGTGCATTTCGTAATTACTTTTGAGATATTGTATGTGTTACATGTCTTACATTTGGAAATCTTGCGGTCCTACTTTATACATTTATTAAACCTGTGAATTCACCAACTTTATGTTGACACGTTTTAAAGCATGTTTTTCTCAGGTCAATAAGACAAGAACAAAGATACATTGGGTACATCATTTTAAGTCCACAATTAATTATTGATTGCAGTTTTATAAGTACCATAAAATATATAATATATTATCCAAAAGACAATTAAGGAACTTACCTAAAGTCTCACCATAGAGAAAAAGCTCACCTCCTAAAAGATATATAAAATAAATAAATACTAATGATTAAGCCGGAAGAATGAACACCGGTCGTTTACTCTCTCACGACTGTGAAATGAAAACCGTGCTTTAACATTGATTATGAATGTGAATAGAGAAAGAGATATTTTTGATAACTATAACTATATAATAAAAGAACAATTAAAATGAACAATTAAAAGCAATTAAACACTTAAACAATTAACGGGAAACAAATAAAACGCGACAATTAAGAAAATAAGGCAAAACTAACTCTTAAAAATGCAAACTAAATTTCTAAACATGAAATAAGTCAAAAGAAAATTTTAGGAAAAAGAAAAATATTTTTTTTGATAATTTTTAAATTTATTATGAATTAAAATCTATTTTAATCTAATTAAATCCTAAAAAATAGCAAATTAAGTCCTAAAAATTTATAAAAATGATTTTTTAAACTTAGAAAAGTCTAAAGTAACTTAAAAACTCAGAAAACTATTTTTAACTATTTTTAAAATAAAAATCCTATTTTTAAAATTAAAAATAAAGGCTTAAAATTGAAAATTAAAATCTAAAAGTGTTGAAAATGATTTTTCTGAATGTAAACCTACAAGTATTTAATCTAATGTTAAAAACTATTTTTTTGTATTTTTATAAAACTTTTTTTTTTATTTTTTAAGTATTGAACGAAAATTAAAATCTTAGAAAAATGATTAAAAATAATTTACTAAATGGAAAAATGCCAAAAATTCAGGGAAAATCTAAACCGTTATAAAGATCAAAGGAAAAATAAGAAGAATCTCACAGCTTAACAAATAAGCCCTATAATAAGCTAATTTAGCTACGGCTTATTAAGAACAAAGGATGAAAAAGAGGGTTAATATTTAATGAGGGGAGAATGATTTGATAGCTATTGTAGCACAAGTGTTTAAGTCGAGTGAGTTGTGAAGGGAATACGAGTTCAAGTCTGGCTAAACCTTCCCCAATTTTGCAATTTTTTTATTTTTAATTTTCACTTTAACAAAAAACTAAATATCCAAACTTGTTAAAAACTTGTTTTTGAACAACTTTAAAACTGAATTTTTGGTCTGAAAATGAAAAATAAGCACTGAAACAACTTATGAATAAGCTGTTTCAGAAAGTGAGCCTTTGAGCTCAAAATGGCTTACTTGGACTAAAAGCTTTGCACAATCTTTAATATAAGCTCAAATGTAAAAGCAAAAGCTGATTCTACAATCGTCTAATTGCCTCTATCTAAAGTGCAATAAGCTAATTAACTAGGTAGCACTAAAAGCCAACTAAAATTGATGATTAAAGGAGTAAACTCAGAGATAAGCACAAAACACTCAAAAAGCAATTAAGCTAATAAACTAAATAAGCTGAGTCAGAGGATGAGCTTATGAGAACTTAACAACCTAACTATAAGCTATGAATTCAAGTAATAAAAACAGGTCTAATAAGCTAAGCTTATAAAATTAAAAGCTAAACTAAGTTACTACTATTTTTGATCTTTTTGTGTTTTTATGAAATTTAAAAGCTAAAATACCTTAGTAAATAATCTGGAATTCTAAAAATAAGTTTTAATCTAGCTAATCTAAGATATAAACTATAAGCCTACTGAGTTTAAGCTATTAAATCCTATTATAACTAGCAAAATTTTTAGATCAAAATCTACTGCAGTTTAAGACTGCAGTGGCCTATCTGATGCAATTGGTCAAATTCAAATCAAATTTGAAGGTTACCTTTAGGGGTAAACCTACATTACCCTCTCTTATTAAGTGTGATAGAACACTTAGCAAACCAAATCCAAGCCTATTAAGGCTTGGATTAAATTTTTACTAGCAAAGGAAAGGGGTAAAAGTACCTTGGTGCTGGCATAATCTAATTAAACCTTAACTTTTTAGTTTTTAAGATCTAAACTCTAAAAATGCCTTGACAACTAAACCTAAGAGATAATGAAACTAACCCAAGCAAAATGCACAAATCTCTTTGACTTTTAGAGGTCAAAGTGATTAAATCCAAACACACCTTTAACTAATGAAAAATTCATTTAAGCTTGAAAATTTCAAATCTAGCTAACAACTTTCAAAGAGCAGATAATCACTAACTTATAACAAACTAATAAGCTTATATCTCAAGCTAATAACCAAAAAACAATAAGCTAAAATCTATGCTAATTTTTTTTGTTTTTATAGTTTTTTTTAAACAAATAGAGAAAAACTAAGATCTATTCTATAAATCCTAAAAACAAATATTCAAATTCACTTAATAAGCATGATAACACTCAAATAAGCACTAATAAGCAATTAATAAGCAACAATAAGCAATTATGAAACTAGAAATTTAATACAAGAATGTAAATGAAAAACTTACAATAGCCTCAGCTAAACAGAAGCATGGGCTCAAATGAGCTTATCAACAGCTCTGGCTTATCCTAAGATAAGCCAGTAAAGTCCTTGGGAGCTCTTCCATTACAAGCTCCCCATCCATAAGCTTATAAACCATTAAGCTAGGTAGTTAACTGATTTTAGGTGTTAAGTGTGATTAATGGCTTAATTTAGCTCTATTGCAAGCTTATAGACTTGCAAGAGCTTGTTAGATTCTGTGAGAGCTTATTGGTGGCTTATGAAATAGTAAAAAGACATTGGAAAGGATTAAGAGCTTATGAGTAGAAAACACTTATGAAAACTGAAAAGAAGATTTTATTAAACACTTAAAAAGGATTACAATGCTTTTAGAATTGAAAGTTACAATAAACTAAAAGTTTTTCATTTAAAAGCTAAAATTACAAGCTACTTTAAAATGGGAAAAGAAGATTATGGACATGTGTGTGTGAGTGAGGGCCTTTCATAGCCTCTCATAGATCCTTCCAGGCCTTGAAAACGGTTAGACCTCCTCCAAACCTTGACCCTTAGATCCTTTCAATCATTGTAGAGTTAATTTTGGCCATTGGATCATCTTGGGATCACACGGATTGACAAGCTGTCATTCCTTTGATGTGACGTCCTTGTGCTAGTTATGTGAGTACTTTTAGTGGTAAAATGACCTTTCCTTTCTTTCAAGTACAATCAACGACACATGTTCGTTCCTTTCTTTTCTTTACCAAATTATATGCTGAAGTGACGTTTATTGGACATAGCGCTCTTGTATCTAAGAACCCTTGAATTGTCTAATTACACCCTTAAATTTTATAATTGCCCTTTGTTTTACCTGGGATGGTGAAATTGGTAAGGGATGAGTGAGAATATAACACCAGCTTGGCGCCTTTCTAACAAAACAGTAATATAAGATTTGAAACATGGGTAGATGCAAGTTTAGTCCCTCTTTGTGAAGGTAAAAGATAGTTGTAAAGTAACTTTCAGAAATGACAAAAATGGTCCCTGTGGTTTTATAAAAGGTTATGAATTAAGGTTTTGGGCTTTTGATTTGGGCTTTTGGATCCGGGTAAGGTTTTTTAAGGGTTTAGGGCCCATTAAGCCTTAGGGACAATTTGTGTAACTTTTGAAACTTGAGGGACTTTAAATTGGAAACATTGGGATTCCTTTTTGTCTTTCTAGTGGTTGACTTCTGTTGACCAAGGTTTGACTTTTTTGACATTTGGCTTCCGCTCTTGCACCACTCTTCCATATCTGCGTATCCGTGTTAGCGCCTTTTTTTCGTTTTTCGAGTTTGCCCGTTTTTGACGATTTTCTTGTGATTTTTGATATATCCCTACCTACACACACAAAACACAAAAACAAGTATATTTTTGCCATTTTAAGTATGTTTTTAGTCTTATTTGGACCTTTTTAGGTGTTAACGGATATGTGTATTTTACACTTATCAATTATAAAGTGTGGAAATCGGAGAGGGGGGTGAATACGTTTCCATTTAAAATCTTAAAATGTTTCGTATTAAATTACCGATCAAGCGTGACACAATATGATGAGTGTTCATAGGAGTTATATACACATAGTAATACATCGATTTATAACAACACAAACCAACACACAATATTCACATTTATTCATGACATAAACATAATTAAAATTATATAATCAACACATCACACAATTGCAAGTATAAATATAAAGCGATAAATGCGAGCATAAAAGTAAAGAGATAAGTAAAAGGAAATGCAAACCGGACACGATGATTTATAGTGGTTCGGTTGTGAAGCACCTCTTCGCCCTACTCCACTCCTCGAGTAACCAACTCGAGAGTTACTTCACTAGTCAACAAGCTCCCTTTAGGCGGAGAAAACTGTACACAACTTTCGCTTATATCAACTTCCGACACTAAGCTAGATGTCGAGTTCTAATCTTAGCTAGAACCAATCTACCACAACTTCACTACACAACTTTGCTTCACGACCTGATCACGACTACACAACTTCTTCACTACTTTTACGACTTCACAACACAACTTCATAACTACACAACTTCTTCACGCCTTAATATTTTTCAACATACTACTTCACTTCTACTTTCACACCTATCTATCTAAACTTTCTATGATTACCACGATCTAACAACTATACACACCATGATCACCATGATCTAACTATTACATAAGTTTAGAATACATGGACTCGATCTATACATTGTGAATGCAAAACATGTCACAAATGCACTAACTACATAACTTCGTATCTTGACGATAACGAGAGTTCTTCTCTTGCACTTGAATGAATGGATGATTGGATCACATTTTAAGCATACTTATAATAAGTTAAGTGATCAAAGGAAAGGGTTGGAAGTGAGGTTTTAGATCTGAGAAAACCATGTGCAAAGAGGTGAGAAAATCTGTGGAAATAGTCTACTATTTATAGGAAAAAATATTAATTTTTATTTGGGCAGTTGTCACAACCCGAGATTTTCAGGTCAATATTTTAAACTTTTTCGACAATTATTTTTGACTTTTATACGTTACGTTTGAATCTGGCGGTTTACCGGGAAGTAAACCCGTGTAAATCTGAAAAACGTCATCGGACGCGTTTCGGCTTCGGATATTCATTAGTTTAGATATTATATGAGTTATTTTATATTTTCTAAGTGTTTCATATTTTACGATCACTTCTGATATTTATTTTTATGCTTTACTGTTTAAATTACGTTTTTCGCGTTTTTGACCTAACGGAACCTCGGGAACTCGAAATCTTTTCGTGTAAACTTTAGTTATCGTCCATATCATATTTTTAAGTGAAAATTTTTGTTCATATCCCTCCCCCTCTATATATTAGACGCCCAAACCCAAGCCAAATGCACCATAAGTCTTGAAATTAAATAAATGGCATGTTTTCTTGAACTTACCATGCATGTGTGTGAAAGTGACACATGAGTGTGTCCCATTCATACACAAATATCACCATTTGACTTATGCATGTGATGTTTGATCACATGTACACCATTTTGACTTTAATTGACCAACTTATCCATCTATGATAAACCAAGTCACAAAATTTTAAACCATATGGTCCTTGTGGCTATGTTTCGGCCGAACCACACACACACACCCCTTTGGTGTGTGTTGGTCACTTATACTCTTCTTGACAAGTCAAAAACCCTAGCTTTTAGCCTATAAATAAATACACTTATCTTAACTTAGGGTTTTCATTTGTTTCATAGCCTCAAAAATTGTTTTCTCTCCCTCTCTTGCTCTCCTTGCTCACGACACACACATACATACATACACAATCTATACTTTTGATTTCTATCAAGATTCACTCATTCCAAGTTCATTTCTAAGGTTACCTAAGGTGTTTGCAAGTATTGGTTCTTTGATTTAAGGGTTTTCTTCAAGATCTACAAATTAGGGTTTGATATTTATTTGGGGTTTTCAAGATCTATTGATTTTGGGTATAGATCTTGTGTTATTACTTCTTGTTCTTCATTCTTGTAAGTATCTTAAATCTTTCTTTGTGAATTTTCGTATGTTCTTCTTATATGTTCAAGATCCATACATCCATATGTTGTGTTTTAATTTTTGAAAGATTTTAAAGACAAGATTTCATAAATAATGATACTACTTTATTTTACTAGTTAAATATTATGTTCTTGGTGAGATGAGAGTTGATGAGTGTTGCAATAATATAAATGAAGGGATTAGGTTAGATTTGGGTGTGGTTTTGTTGTGGATTAGTTGTGAATGGAGATTAGGCACTATTGTGAAGTTTGGGTGGATTTTGGTTGTGTTTTTGGCAAAAAGTGCTTGTTGTCCCGAATTTGTTTTCGGGTTTTGGTCGACCTAAAAATGTTTTCATTAGGCGTCAAAGTAGTTTTTAGAGAGCTCGTTTCGAATAGATAGTTTTTCATATATCGCACATTAAAATTTGATTTAAAACAACCAAGTTATAGTCAAATGAAACTTGAAACATTTTTTAACAAAACCGGATGAATAGTGTGCTGATGTGAATAGTAAAATGAGTTTTCGGACACTTTCGGATATTTTTGGACTTTCTAAACACTAGCAAAACATATAGTAACACATACCTATTGATTAATATAATTTAAAGATGCCGTTAGCATATTTTGGGAAAAGCGATAAAGTTACTAAAAATAGTAAGTTTCGTAAGAATTTAGCGGAACGGACTTAGAAGTTATGTGATTAAGGCTAGTTAGTGCGTTTTGAATTATGGAAACGTAACAAATGTAGAGGACGGTATTAACGTCCCGAAACTAAAAACTTTCCTAAAATATAAACTTTCTAAAAATAGTAATTTTTGGTTAAACGCCGAAACTTAACGAAGAACTATATGATTTTATTTCGTTATGATTTGATAATCAAACTAAAGCAAACACACATGGATGTATTTTGGTGATGAACATATTGTGCAATTCTTGGCATACTTTCCGTGTTTCTGAGACGCGTTATTATTCTAGGTCGCGGCTAGATTTCTATATCATCTTTTACTTGCCTGATTATCATTTGCTCATTTTGCTAATGTGAGTTCGTAGCCCCATGTTTTACTACTTTTACTTTACTATTTTAGGGTGAGAAACATTGCTTGTTTTCAAACTATGGACACATTCCTTATGATTATGTTTTCTTCGTGAGTTACGTGTTCCTAATAGGCGAATAGACCTCTAATGCCCGAATTAATCATGAACCATCAATTGCTTAACCGACCGTACTGGTTAAGTGAGCACGAATGTTGTAAATAGATCTATTAATAGTAATTATCCCTATCCGGGTAAGTAGTGCTTACTAGATTCGGAGGTCCCGAATAAACGGATATATACCATGTCGGAATGTCAATAGGTGATCTTGGTCAGATACCTTTAGGGCGAGGAATACTATTTGGCAATAAAATAGTATCCTTTTAAATGAGCATTCGGTGTCATGACTAGTTAACAGTAAATATACATTCTTTTATGTGAAGTTTTATTTGTTATAACTGTTACGAGCGTACTGTGAACTTGTGATCCACTTTTAACATTAAATTCAAACCTATGAAATCACTCAACTTTATGTTGACCGTTTTAGCAAGTTATTCCTAAGGTGCTTAGCTGTGGATGCTTTGCTTGCTATTTGGTGTCGCTATGCATTGTGCCGATTTCAAGAAACGCTATATCATACGTTTAAAACATCGTTGTCAATTTCTAAAACTTTTATTCGCTTCCGCATATTATCTAAGAACTTATGTAAAACTTTATCTATTTTATTTAATGCAATGATGTTGGATTTTTAAACGTACCCTTATAGGTCGTTCTTTGTATCTTGTGTGATGTATATTATGACGTCACGCCCTCGGACACGTGATTCCGTCCAGGCCCCGTTTGGGGGTGTGACAGATTGGTATCCAGAGCCAATGTTATAGAGAACCAGTAGTAATACCTAGCTGGTCTAGACCAGTATGTGATCCTAGTCCTTACCTGCTTACATATAATATCTTTATAATAATAGCTTTTATATATATAAAGTACGATTAGATTATCAATTGCGATAATTACGTATGCATCAGATTTTCCATATCATATTTTGCATCGTACTTATTTCTTGGCTTTTGATTGCACGAGCATGGTTTCATATAAAGAGGGATTTATATAAAACTTGTGCTTTGTGCAGGTCAATGCTCGCTCCTGTTTATTTCTATTTCTCGTGATACATCGAGATATTGTGGGTCTCGCCCACGAGTGATTCTCTTTGGTGCTATTCCTGCTATTATCCCTGAGGTTCCTGTTGTTCTAGCTGACCCTATAGTTACACCGAAGGGTGGGGAACGAGTTTTTCAGTCGTGACTCCCCTGGTACCCATGGTACTTGATTGAGTAGATTATTCACCTTCTTCTGATTCTGATTCTGATCCATCGGAGGATTCTTTACCTCCCGCACCAGATTTGCCATTGGTTTCACCCTTTTTATGTTCTGATGACACGAAAGTGGACGATGAGTCCGAGCTTGTTACGCAGAGATCCGTATCGTCATCTCATGATACTCTTGCACTATATCAGATTTCCACCCTTGCATCTGTGTGTTTGCCTCGCCCCAGAAGATTCGTCGACGTTTAGCGACTCTTGTCCGACCCGCTGAGGCTATCCCTTTTGGTCGACCTTATCGTACCCACCTTAATGGGCCGCGTAAGTTTTTGACTGCGAGGAAGAGAGTTAGACCCATTCCTGCTCATAGACTTGCATGGAGATGTATATCTCATCATTCATAACAGATCTCATTACTTACCAGATCATCTTCTCTAGTGCAACCTTCAGATCATTCTTATCCGGACATACAACCACCAGACACCAACGATGTTGAAATCATCTACACAGCAGATGTTTGTGTTCATCGATCACATGCAGACTGATCGCACGACATAGTGAGGTCTTTTAGAACGTTAGAAGGGTCTGCACCATTGTCTACACCCGTTACCCCACCCGACTACATCAGTAGTATTCTTGAGGTTCATCTTCTGAGAGGATCATTGGAATTCTCTGTCACCTTCTCTAGGCCAGTCTCGTCAAGAGATGTAGGTCCCCTACTGGTTTGTACCATCACCACACCTACTGCATGTTTCAAGGTCGATAGCCCCTACTCTTGTTGATCTTTTACCACCTCGCAAGAGGTTTAGAGATTCATACTCACCAGAGGATAGCGGAGAGGAGCATATGGAAGTGGATACTGCTGATGCAGAGGCTGTTGCAAATGTAGGTATTAGTGAGGGAGTTGTAGCTCACCCTGAGGATGGTGTAGGTATAGGATTTGAGATTGCTGCTAGTGATGTTATGGAGGATGATGAGGAGTTTGGGGAAGAGGCTAGTGCAGCAGACACGAGAGAGATCGATGTAGATCCATTGGCTATTGGTGATAGTTCTGAGTCTTCTAGAGGAGGTATACCTGATCTTGAGGATACTATTTATGATATAGTTCACTACATGTCAAAGGTTCGTATTGATAGGATTACTGAGATTGAGACCACTCTGAGACAGTTGGAGACTAGTCAGATGGTATTAGGGAAGCGAGCCCCCCTGTTTGGTTGAGAGGATTGGGAGTTTGAGACTGGAATACCTAAAGGTTCGAGCTATGTTGAGTATAGAGAGAAATTGGATTGACAATATTCGTTGGCACATGGCACTTTCACAAGAGGAGTTTCGTCAGGTTCGTAGGGATCGTGATGATACTCATAGGAGACATAGGAGGTTGGAGTCGTATGTTGAGAGACATTTGGGTTTTCACCTTAGACTAGTAGTAACCAAATGATCATCGTAGGATATTAACTGATGTTAGGTCTAATGTTGGCATTGCATAGAAATAATCGTAAATCATGTACCTATTTTGGGTTGGTTGTAACCGAATTATGCTTTTATTCGTGAAATGAAAAGCTTGTTTTGATTCTCTCGCGTATTCATCTATATTGTTATTTGCTTATTCTGCCAAAACATGTTCTATTGTATTTTCCTATATAAACCCTATTTACCATTTAAAATGGCTATCTCATATCGAATCTCAATTTGCGTTATGTCTTGTGACATAGAACAATGACTATCACTCGCTCTGGTATGACCCCTAAAGCAATCGAAAAACTCATTAACCGACGAATGGAAGAAGCGTTGGCTGCTCATGAGGCGACCCGTGCCGCCAATGCTCTCGAGGCTGAGAATCAAAGCCAGAACGGTAATGACGGCGATAATGGAAATGGCGGTAATGGAGATGGTGAGAATGGAAATGGTGAGAATGGAAATGGTGGAAATGGAAATCCAAACGAGAATGGTAGAGGTGATAGACCTGTTGCTAGAGAATGCACATATCAGGACTTCATGAAGTGTCAAACACTCAACTTTAAGGGAACGGAAGGAGTTTTCGGATTGATAAGGTGGTTTGAGAAGATGGAAATAGTGTTCCATATCTACAACTGCCCAGAAAAGTCCCAAGTTAAGTATGTTACTTTCACCTTGTTGAACAATGCACTAACTTGGTGGAATTCACACAAGAGGACCATTGGGACCGAGGCAGTCCATTTGCATGTCATGTAGAGAGCTCATGAACTAATGATTGAGTTACATGTACTGCCCAAAATGAATCAGAAAATGGAAACTGAACTGTGGAACTTAACCGTGAAGAACAATGATTTGGCTGCTTATACTCAGAGATTTTAAGAGTTGACTATGATGTGCACCAAGATGGTCCCAGAGGAGGAGAATCGGGTTGAGAAATTCATTGGAGGACTCCCTGATAACATCCAAGGGAATGTAATTGCTGCTAAACCTACAAGACTGCAAGATGCTGTTAGGATTGCCAACAACTTAAATGGGACCAAAAGTTGAAAGTTATCTGTAAAAATGCTGAAAACCAAAAGAAGAATTGAAGGTCAATACAGATAGACAACCATGGTCAGCAACCACCATCAAAAGCCAAATGTAGGAGGTACAAGAAGTAGCAAGAGCTATATGTCTGGCAACAATGAGAAAATAAACCGGTATAAGGACCGTGCCTTTCTGTAACAAGTGTAAGCTTCACCATGAAGGACCATGCACAGTGAGATATGGGAAGTGTAACAAGGTTGGGCATTTGACTCAGGATTATAAGGTCACAATCTCTACTACTTCAACTCAAAAGGGTCAAGTAGTGAATCAAGGTCATAACTTGTTATGAGTGTGGAATGGCAGGACACTACAGAATTATTGCCTTGCAAAGTTGAAGGATAAAACCGAGGTGAAACATGCTAGAAACAAGAATGGATATTGTGAAGCAAGAGATAAGCATATGTGCTAGGGTGGAGGATATGCTAACACACCATATAAATGTCGTCAAGGGTACGTTTCTTCTTAACAATCATTATGCTTTCATATTATTCGATTCGGATGACGATAGAAGTTTCATATCGACTACATTTAGTACCTTGCTTGATATAACCCCTGATACTTTAGACGTTAGCTATGCTGTCGAATTAGCCGATGGAAGAAATTCTGAAACCGATACCATGCTTAGAGGTTGTACATTAGGATTGTTAGGTCACCCATTCAATATTGACCTAATGCCGGAAGAACTTGGTAGCTTTGATGCCATCATCGGCATAGATTGGCTAGCAAACTGATCGAGTCCGATCAACACCGTAATAAATATATAGAATATGATAGATATACGTAATATAAGATAGGCCAATAAAATATATTGAGTATTATCCGTCGGTTCTAGAAATTCGCTTTTAACCAAAAGCAATTAACAAAAAACCTCCTGGTCTTTCCTCGGCGAGAAGTGAATGGAAATTCAAGAGAATGTTGGGAATCAAGCTTGATTATCACTTAAATTTTTGGGATTGGTTTTCTAAATTTACTAAAAAAGAAAGCATATAAAAGGGAAACTAAACTTTTGAATTTAAATATATTTAAAACTAATATTAATATTTTAAGATAAAAATTACAGAGTATACTAAAATTGATCTAAGAGATATAAATGAAGAAAATCTTGCTAAGTGACGTAAAGTTCATTAAGTGCGGGTTAATGTTTAACTAACAAATAAAATCCTTCGAAAACAAGTTTAAAGAAATTTAAAATGACAATAAAGTAAAGAAAAGTAAAGTATAAGTAATTTAATACAGTAAGTATTTTGCATAAAACATAAAAATAAATACGTATTTAAATATTGAAAATTCTAATTACTATTAATTTTTTAAACCTTTTTAAACCCGCACCTAAATTCCAAATCACTAATCACTTAGCAAACACTAAGAAACTACTCACTAATCATAACAAATAAACTAGCAACAATCATGAGATCAAACATAAATATTTTAAGCTAATAATTCTAAACTACTAGTACTAAAAAGGAAAAAAAAAGGTACCGAATGAAAGAGACGCAATGAATAAAACCACGCCGATCTTACAAACGTAATAAACAAATAATTTAATCAATTTTAAAGCTTTTACTTCACTAAGTTAGCGATAAATGTGTCAACTTTATCCACTAATTATTTTCATAAAATACTAAAAGAATCAAACCTTAATTTATTTAGTAACCGTTAAGACCCTTAAGCTCCGGCCTTAGATGTAGAAGGATAGAATAAGAAATAAGACATGAAAAGTTAGAACAAAAATAAGCTAATAAAAAGATGAAAAATTTTAGATCTAAATCCACCCGAAACTAAGGTGTTCAATCAAGTGAACTCGGATCGGGTATATTTAAGGATTTAGATCTAAGAAAAATAAGCTAGAATTAAAAACTAAATTTATGCTAGAAAATAAGCTAAAATATAAGATCTATTATTTTTAGATCTAATCCACCCGAAACTAAGGTGTTCAATCAAGTGAACGAGAGACGGGTATATTTAAGGATTAGATCTAAAAACAATAAGCTAGAAAAATAAGCACTCGAAAATAAGCTAAAATAAGCTCACTCGAAAAGCTCTAAATCAAAAACAATATAAAATAAGCTAGTCTAAATAAGCTATTAAAGAAGCTTATTAGAATATAAGCTTAAGAGATCGGATCCAAAAATAAGCTATAAGCATGAGCTTATTTGGAAATAAGCAAAAGAAAAGAAAGAGTAGAAGAATAAGTATAAAAAGAAAATAAGCATCAAGAAATAATAAGCATTAAATAAAAACCAACCTTAAACATCTTCATTAATAAGCTCAAAATCTTGATTACAATAAGCTAAATAAGCTATAAAAGCTTTTACAATAATAAGCTAAAATAAGCTAAACTATTCTACTCCTAAAACTAATAAAAAACACACACTAAATTACTCTCTAAAATTTCTCTTACTAAATTCTAACACCTAAATGAGCTGCTGCGTGAAGTATATATAGCCCCAAGTAGGTGGGGGCAATTTCGTCCTTTCAAGCCTTCATCCAATTATATTGCTGGATCTAGGGGTATTTTCGTCATTTTGCACTCCACCAACCGCCTCATTATTGCACATGATTGGCACACGCCTACCTCGTACTGACTGCTACAGTACCTCGGACTGACACACGCCAGTGCCACGTGTCACCCTCTGATTGGTCCAGCCGTCACCTGAACAGTACCTCGTACTGACGTGTACTGACACCTCGGACTGCTACAGTACCTCGTACTGACGTGTACTGACACCTCGGACTGCTATAGAGAATACGGAACGAAACGACGCATATGCCGTTTATAAAAAGTAATAGAGAGTAATAGAAGCCATATGTGATTGTGTCTTAGATTATTTGGTAAAAATCGTGTCTTAACGAAGATATATAACTTTTGATTAAGTTACGACTCATAAACAAAAATTTATTATTTTTGGAAAGTGTGGAAATCCCGAACGTAAATGTCGTCTAAAAACATTCCTTAATCCCAAATTACGTTTAAACGCCCTTTGAATTCTTAATACCTAGTTTTCCCTTCACTTGATGGATACTAACGTGTATATTATAGTTATAAACCTTTCACCATATTTTTCATGACTTAACTAAACAAAAAACACCCTTTTACCCCTTTATTAAATTTTTCGTTTTCGGCAGAATTTTATGACCACTTTACGACCACTAATAAAATACTAAACGACCTTATTGGACTTTCATGCTCCATTGCTAACATCCTAAATGTGTCCTAGACCTACTGTATTTTTCTCAAAAATGTTTGATAAGTTTAACTATTTTTTAGAAATCCAATAACCTGAAGTGTCCCACAAATGACGTGCTGCAACCACCTAAAAGTTTCACTTGATCAGACCCATTTAGACCTTTCAATAAAATCTAGTAAAATTCTGGAAAATCATATACATCATGAACTTCCTACAGTAGCAATCTCATCTATTAAAAAGATGTTTTGATATGGTTTTTGACCTCACAAACACAACACAAAAACTGTCCCTGAAACTCAGATTTGACAATGAATCTTGTAAAATCACTTTGACTAACCTCTGCTCACTTTTAGCTCATGAAACCACTTTGGTTGGAAAGTAGAATCTCTGTAGTTATTTTTAGGGTCAAGAAAATCAATAAAAGCTATCCGGATGACGGAGTTATGACTCTCACAAAACGACCCAAAAATCTGCCCAGAATTCTATTCCGAATTTACAACAATCAACTCAACCAAACACACCCATATGCTAACCTTTTATCCCAAATTCGATTTTTAATGATCCTAACACCTTATTTACAGAATCTTCATCATATCTAAGTCCCTCAATTGAAACCATTCCTAATTAACAACATAATCTCAATTCCAATTCATCCAAAAACAATGTTTATTACACAATCATATGAATTCTATAACATGCATACGAACATAAAGTATAATCGTATAAAAATAACATCGAGAATAGTTAGAAAACACTTACAATCAATAGAGAATGCAAGGAAAAAGATCAACAAAAACCCCTTTTTGTTTTTCCTTGTTAGCTAAAACCTCAAAAACACCCAATTTAACAAAACCCTATTGCTAACTGAAAATGAGAATCTGAAAGCCCAAATACATGAAAATATGAAATGCAACACTATAGAGTCTATAAAACCAAGAGTTCTTGCACCCAGTAGGTATGCTATAGATGTTGAACCAATTCCCCCTCACAATAGGAACAACAGGGAAGTTCATCTATATTATCTCAAACAACTTCAGTAAAATTGTAGAAACCCCTTCTCGAGATATAAGAGGGAAGCTAAGTCCTGTTGAAAGACCATTTAATATATCCCCTTGCATCTGTTTGCCTTACACCAAACACTCTCAGGAACTCTTAGAATATGTGATTGGCACTTGTCCGAAGCCTTTAACCAACGAGATAAAAAGCACGCTCCTACCCCTGTGATTAGGAAAAAGGCAAGTTACTTTTGAAGACCAATGTGACACGTCAAATAGTAACACACACAAACATGTAGAGCAACTGAACACTCAGAAGACTAATGTCCATGTGCCTCCTGCTATAGGAGCAAACTGTTGCAACAATGCTAGCGGATCACAGCCTAGGAGCAATACCAAAGAAAAATAGTAATCTCGCCAGCTAAAGGTGTCAACAAGAAGAAAGTAGAAGAACACCCTAGGATAAATAAGTCTAACTTAAGAACCACTAATCATGTTGATTCTAGTAGTAGCTCTAAGCGTATTGTAATTAATTCGAATTCTGATTCTGTTTGCCAAACATATAACAAATGTTTAATTTCTGCAAACATATGTTGCAATTGTTGATTAATTGCAAACTGTTTAAGGAAATCCCCCCTCTATTATAATATTCATAATGTTAGTCCGCACATGTTAAGCAAGTTTGGAAACCTTAATCAAGTTAGTGCAAGTATTGAAACCCACGGCAAAGTGCTTACATGAAGATCACCAATAGGATACCAACGGGCAGAATTTTCACTTTAGGAGAACATTGCCCTTTAACTAGGCTCACTAAACCCAAAGCAGCATCTGCTAAGCAAAATGAGAATCAGGCCATTACTTGTGCTAACCCAACAATGAACCCAACCAAAATTGGGTACCAACAATTACAAACCACCATCTTCGGCCTGTTTTCAAATGCAGTTCCATACAGATCGTCCTTTGGGTATTTGGACTCAGGCTGTTCAAAACAAATGACGGTGATCGCTCCGCTTCAGAATTTCAGATAAGTTTTCATCGACAGTAGATTCGGGAATGACGCATTTTCGGTGTAACATGGGTTTGGAGATTACGTGATTGTGTGATAGTGTTATTTTCCAGGGTATACTATGGGAAAGGTACTAGGACACAATCTGTTTTCTATCAACAATTTTGTTACTATGATCTGGAAGTTTTGCATCATTAAGCATTCTTGCTCTGATCTGAAGAATACGGATGATGTTGAATTAATATAAAGGCTTCTCGAGTTCTAATTTGTATGATGAGGCACTATTCATCTGATTGAAGACATGAGAAGTCCACTCCAAATTTTTATTTGGCTTGTTGTCCAAGCCGTCCAAGAACAAATCTTGGTTTGTGCATTGGCGTTAAACCACTTGAACGTCGAACCATCAATGACCAATGACCTTGCAAGAAAGGATTTAGTACGAGGCTTACCTAGATTGAAGTTTGAGAGAGATCATCTCTGCTCCACGTGTCAACTAGGAAAAAGCAAAAAACATACCCATAAACCTAAAACTAAAAACACCAACTTGGAAGTTCTTAATACCCTTCATATGGATTCATGTGGACCGATGCGAGTGCAAACAATTAATGGGAAGAAATACATCTTAGTCATCGTTAATGATTATTCTCGGTTTACTTGGGTTAAGTTTTTTAGATCAAAAGATGAAACCCCAGAGGTCGTCATCAAGTTTCTGATGCAAATACAAGTCGGTCTCAACAAAACTATTAGATACATCCGTACCGATAATGGCACAAAATTTTTCAATAAAGATTTGACTGCATATTATGAACGTGTCGGCATTTTCACCAAAAGACAGTTCCAAGGACTCCACAGCAGAACGACGTTGTCGAAAGACGGAACCGTACTCTTGTAGAGGCCGCTAGGACAATGCTGATATTTTCCAAGGCTCCGATGTTTCTATGGGCAGAAGCTGTGGCTACTGCTTGTTACACCCAAAACCGATCCCTCATTCACACTCTTAATAACAAAACCCCATATAAGCTGGTGCATGATAAGAAGCATGATCTTACCTTTTTCCGTGTCTTTGGTGCACTTTGTTACCCTACAAATGACAGTGAAGATCTTGGAAAATTACAACCAACAGCTGATATTGGAATATTCGTTGGTTATGCACCTAGCAGGAAAGGGTATAGAATTTACAACAAAAGAACCCGACGAATTATGGAAACTATTCACGTTCAATTCGATGAGCTGACTGAGCAAATGGCTCCTGTGCAACTCAGTACAGGACCCGCTCCTTCATTTCTGATGCCTGGACAGATAAGTTCAGGGCTCGTACCAAATCTGGTTCCTGCAGCACCTTATGTACCTCCCACAAATAAAGAACTGGAGATTTTATTCCAACCAATGTTCGATGAATACATGGAACCTCCTCGTGTTGAAAGACCGGTCTCTCCTGCTCCAGCAGTTTCAGTCCTAGTCAATTCAGCCGGTACACCTTCATCTACTACCATTGATCAAGATGCACCTTCTCCAGGTCATTCACCGTCATCTTTGGCATTACAATCTCCAAGTTTACATCAAGGCGTTGCAGCTGAATCTACTCTCATGGAAGACAATCCCTTTGCTCCTGTTGACAATAATCCCTTCATAAACGTATTTGCTTCGGAACCTAGTTCTGAAGCATCATCATCCGGGGATCTTAGTTCAGCAGAATCTCCTTATGTCTCTCAAACACTTCATCATCTCGAGAAATGGAGCAAAGATCACCTGCTGGATAATATTATTGGCAATCCCTCTCGGCCGGTATCCACCGTAAAACAACTGGCAACTGATGCCTTGTGGTGCTTGTATAACTCTGTACTGTCAAAAGTCAAACCAAAGAACTTCAAATCTACAATAACTCAAGATTGCTGGTTTCAAGCTATGCAAGATGAGATTCACGAATTTGATCGACTTCAAGTATGGGAATTAGTACCACAACCAGACTATGTCATGATTATTTCTCTCAAGTGGATTTACAAAGTTAAACTTGATGAGTACGGTGATGTTCTGAAGAACAAGGCTAGGTTGGTGGCCAAGGGATATTGCCAAGAGGAGGGTATTGGTCTCGAGGAGTCATTTGTACAGGTTACACGTGTCGAGGTTATTTGTATCTTCATCGCCAATGCCGCCAGTAAAAACATGACCATCTATCAAATGGATCTCAAGACAGCATTCCTTAATGGCGAGTTAAAGGAAGAAGTCTATGTTAGTCAACCAGAGGGTTTCGTTGATCTGGACCATCCGACACATGTTTATCGTCTGAAGAAGGCTTTGAACGATTTAAAGCAAGCTCCTCGGGCGTGGTATGATACCTTGTCACGATTTCTTCTGGACAACAACTTTTCCAAGGGTGTAGTTGATCCGACATTATTCACTCGGAAAACAGGCAAACATATTCTTCTTGTTCAAATATATGTAGATGATATCATATTTGCCTCGACCGACCCTAAAGCGTGTGACATATTTTCCAATGAGATGAGTTCTAAATTTTAAATGTCAATGATGGGTCAAATGTTTTTTTCTTAGGTTTACAAGTTTCTCAAAATCCCAGAGGCATTTTTATTAATCAATCAAAATTTGCTCTTGAAATATTAAAGAAATTTGGGATGGATTTGTGTGACCCTGTTGATACACCCATGGTGGATCGACTTAAATTGAATGAGGACCTCTTAGGGATTCCAGTTGACCATACTCGATTTCGTAGTATGGTCAGCTCTCTAATGTATCTCACTGCCAGCAGACCGATCTTGTATTCGATGTATGCATGTGTGCTAGGTATCAGGCTTCGCCTACCAAAAAGCACCTTGAAGCACTTAAACGGGTCTTTCGGTATCTCAAGGGAACCATTAATTAGGGTCTTTGGTATTCGAAAGACACCGCTATGACACTAACGGCCTATGCAGATGCGGACCATGCAGGTTGTCAAGACACACGGAGAAGTACGTCAAGAAGTGCTCAGTTCCTTGGAGATAAATTAGTCAGTTGGTCATCAAAGAAACAAAAGAGAACTGTGATCTCAACTACAGAGGCTGAATACATTGCCATGTCTGGATGTTGTGCTCAGATACTTTAGATGAGATCACAGCTCATAGACTACGGCTTTGCCTTCAATAAATTCCCCTGTATTGTGATAATCGCAGTGTCATTGCTCTCTGCTGCAATAATGTCCAACACTCCCGGTCCAAGCACATTGACATACGACACCATTTTTTATTCTAGAGCAAGTTGAGAAGGGCGTGGTTAGAATTGTACATCGTGACGACCGGATTATCATCCTCGTCGACATAATTCACCAAAGCATTACCAAGAGGAGCGTTCGAATTTCTACTCTCGCACTTGGGTATTAAGAGTAATGTCTCTGGAAACCCTTAAACTCTTCAGGAAGGAGAAAGGAGAAAAGGATGAGATCCTTCTATTATCCTATTTATTTGGGTAAAAAGTATGATAGCAAATCTAAAAAGAAAATACAAAAATATAAAACATACAAAAATCATAAAAATCAAAAAATAGAAAATACCAAAAATAGTTTTTCAAGACATGTCTTCCGTTTATCGATAACATTTACGGACCTAGAAATGTCATTCAATAATGACACGGGTCTTTAAATGAAGCTCGAATGGAAGTTCAAACTTTTCAAAACATGTCTTTATGGCTTGCAGTTATTTCAGACTGCAACCCGCATATATCAAAATTTTGGAGGAAAACCTGTCGCCAAAAGATGGCTATTCCTAACAACGAGTGATTAATTTCTCCCGGGCATGGGTTACTTGATATCCATGGCAAATGTCTCTCAATGATACTTTCATGCTTTATTTCTTGAAATAAAGGATGCAGAATTCTTCTTTCTTTAACCAAATGATTCTTCGTCTATGATTCTTTAGGAAATTATTTGCGTTACCCACGGTGGAAAAGTGTTGTTTGAAAATTAATCAGACTTAAAATTTTCAAAATTTGACACTCAATCAACGACTACAGCTCTTTAAATAGAAAACGGGTCATTGATTGAGGGGGAGAGTGTTTTTCAAATTTATGACATCTAACGGGCATTTTTAATTCATCAAATAATTGACTGGTAAAAGGTTTTTTGTATTAAACGCGGTTTCAATTTGAAGGGGAGTTAAAGTTATTTTAACTCAAAAGGCCAAATTTGTCAAGTATCTGTGAGTACAGGGACTTATGTCCAATATGCTAAATGTTTCCTAGGCTTATGAAATTACAAGGACCATGTGTGCCAAATCCAAAACTTGTATAAACCTTATTAATACATTAAACCATAAAGTAATGGACAATGAAAGTGTAGGGACCAAAACTGCCAATATGTGAATCTTGTAAGAGTATATAAGGTGTCAGCGAGTTACTATTAGTCAAACATTCAATAACTCAGTCAAACTTCTCTCTCTAAATCCTCTCTCGGAACTCGCTACTTTGAGATTTTCATTGATTTTTTATTTTTGTGCTTATATTTGCCAAGGTACTTCTTGTGTTATGATCTCTACCCTATAAACGTAATTAAATCTAATCATGTTACCTATATCTCACTGAAACGATCTAAATCATTGAGTTCATCTAGACTGTACATCCTAAATCTTTTATAAGTGGTTAGAAATGAGTGTTTTGTTTGCTGGGAAAGGATAAGAAAATGAATGAATGCTGCCTCGTTAGTGCTTAAATTTCCCCCTTTGCACTATTATGAAGTTTTGATGATTTTCGTGACTAGTTTAACATTAAATAGTCAAGAGATTGTTTGTTAGTTGTAATTTGTTGTAATCAGAATGAAGAGTCATGTTTGTGATGAAATCTAAGAACTTAAATGGTTCAACCTTGAGCGTGGTTGCCTGGTTTTTGGTGGAATTAGGACGTAGAATAAAAGTATTTTGTATGGGCCTATTATGTAGCGAGTTAGGATCATTCTAAATAGCAAGTTAGGTGATTGTTCTTGGTAGTGAATCAAAGTCGTTGCTTATTAGCGAGTTGTAGTACGTATTAGCGAGTAATGAATATTATATTTTCATGAACAGGAAACTCGCTAACCAGTAGTGAGTTAATGATGATTCTATTTTTATTAAAATATTCAACTCGCTATTTCAAATTTTCCAAATTTAATAGCGAGTTAAGTATTTTAATAAAAATTATACATAGCGAGTTATAATTAGCGAGTTGAATTTCTTATTTAATTGTGTGCAGGCAACACGCTACCCCTTAGCGAGTTAAAGAAAATTTTAGTTTATTATAATATTTAACCTTCTATTTCAAATTTTCTATGTTGGTAGCGAGTTAAGTTCTTGTAATATAATATTTCAGCGAGTTGTCTGCAGCGAGTTATGTAATTTATCAAATATCTTTGGGTCAACTCATTCCAAGGGTGACTTTCCTCTGAGCAATTGCTCCCAACTAACATCAGATATCTGTATGTATGTCCTGCTGTTGGATCTACTTGTGCAGATACTATGGCTGACATGAACATTCCTGCGAATGATGCTCCTACTGAACAAGCTCCTGCTATCGCACCACCAACCAGAACGGATGATCAAATTTTGCCGTCAAGCAAATGGGTGCCCATCGGCAAGAGTAACTGCGTACTTGATGTACAGAAGTCTCAGAGGAATCCTATCTTCCCGCTTGCTGTGGCCATACTGAAAAACACCAATTTCTTCAGAGCTTTCACGACATCCTCTACGATTTCGGCTATCTACATTCAGCAGTTTTGGGACACCATGTGTTTTGACTCATCTACTGGGTTGTACAGCTGTCAGTTGGATGAGCAATGGTTCAATCTTCACAAAGATATTCTCAGAGATGCTCTCGATATCACTCCAACCAATGATGACAATCCTTTTGTGGCTCCACCTTCGAGTGATACTGTCATCGAGTATGTCAACACTTTGGGATACCCTAATACACTCAGGAACATGTCAGCAATGTCTGTCAATGCTCTCTATCAACCATGGAGAGCCATCTTATCTATGATCAACATGTGCCTTACATGAAAAATTGCTGGATATGATAGGCCAAGACATCCTGTGCTTCAGATTCTTTGGGGTATCATTCATCGCTCCAACATCGACTATGCTGAAAGGATTTGGGAAGAGTTTGTTCAATCCATACAAACCTTCCTCGCTAACATGAAGAATCTTACTATAGCCTCTCGTGGAAAGAAGAAGACCGCTCATCTGCTTATTCTAAACGTCAGGTTCACTAAACTAATCATCCATCACCTGAAAACCAAACACAACATACATCCTAGAACTTGTTCAGCTCTTCACTACTCATATGAGGAAAACGTTCTGAACACTCTTAGGTACGTTGGAAAGGATGGCAGGGAAATATTTGGTATGCCGATACCTAATGCTCTTCTTACTAATACAATTAAAAGAGCACCATACTACAATGGATATCTGGAGCATGTCGCTGAGTATCAACGTTATCTGGATGAAGAACACGATAAGGCAGATGACAAGACACCCAAGCCCACTTCATCTCAACCATCCAAACCAATACCGACACCAACAAAACCCTCCCATAAATACCAAGGTAAAAAGCGTAAACTGGTCAAGGAGACATCTGATGCACCATCTCCCGCCAAATGATCTAAAGTGGGTAAGGTGACAAAGAAGTGCATGCCAAAGAGCCCTCCCAAGTTGGTTGATGAACCTAGTGATGAAGGTGTTCTGGTTGAGGGACCTGCCTATAATGAGGAAGAAGCAAACCTTCAACGGGCTTTGGAGCTAAGCCTCAAGGATCAAGGGGAACAAACTCAGGGACCAGCTCGTCTGGTCGTAATTAGGGAACCTAACTCTAGGAGAATTCAACCGCTTCCAGATGTACAAGGAAAGGGAAAAGAGAAGGTCGTTGATGAACAAGCTGCTCGCGATCTTCTCACCCTTCAGACTCCAAAGAAGAAGAGCCTTGCAAATCAATTTATATTTCAAAGGCGCACTTCTATGCCCATTGAGGCTTCTGGACATGCTGAATCTCCTTCCTTGGATGCGGAACTAGCTCTGACCGACAGTGAAACAGAATCTGATAACGAAGTGCCTAAGATCAATTCTGGAGATCAAGATGAAGGCCAGGCTGGATTAAACCCTGGTGATGCTGCGGAATCTCAACCTCAATCAAGTCATGTAGTTCCTGCTGGACCAAACCTTGAACACATGGACTTGGAGGCCACTGGTGCTTCAACTCAACAAAAACCTGAGCAAATGGATAAGGAGTTTACCATAACTGCTTAACCAAATGTTCAGGAGAACCTCAAGCTGCCAACTGAAGATCAGGTGATTCTTGAACACCCTGCAAGCTCCTCTGGAACCCTGTCTTCTCTACAAAACCTTGAAAAAGATCTCAGCTTCACTGATCAGTTCTTCGTGGAGAAGCCACAAGAAGAAGAGCCAAGGAAAAACAGATTTCTCAAAGTCAAAGTCAGTTACCATACAAAATGTGTCCTATGATTTTTCAAAACCAGTCACTATACAGATTTTGCCTCAGAATGTGTTGCTAATTTTCAAGAACATAAATGTGATTGCACTAGGAATGTATAAAGTGCACATAAATCCTAATCAAACTAGAACACCTCTGTTGCCCCAAGACATTAGGAAAACTAACAAACGCGTGTCTTTCTTTACAGGAGTAATTCCCACTACTAGTGTTAGCAGACCACAGCTTAAGAGCAATCAACTGGATGATAGAGTCCTGTCTAACAATAGTCAAGGAAAGAAGCAAGATGTAGAAGACCACCGTAGGAATTTTAAGTTTTCTAAAAATAAAACGTCTGTAACTGCGTGTAATGACAGTTTGAATGCTAAGACCTCGAATGTTAACTTTGTCTGTGTTACTTGTGGAAAATGTGTGCTGAATGACAATCATGATTTGTGTGTTCTACATTATATTAATGGCGTGAGTTCTAGGACTAGACAACCAATTGCTGTGCCTATTAGTACTAGAGAACCCAAGCATAATGTGAACCAATCTGTTGCAACATCCAGTAAGAAAACCATTGCAACAGACTCCACTGTCAAGAAATCTAGACACATAACTAGGAAGCTATATGAGCAAGTTAGTAAGACATGCAGTTGGTGGTATCCTAAGTATACACCACCCGGATACAATTGGAAACCTAAGTCTCAAATAGGAAATGTTAACCCAAACATTAGTATGCCTCTAGGAAATGCATCTAGAACTGCTAATATTTTGGAACATAAGACTCCTAGGTGTTCCACTGTGTCCAATACTCCATTGTCTTCTAATTCTTTTGCAGCTCGTAGAGATAATTCTATTCATCGTCGACTCTGGGTGCTCAAAGCACATGACCGGAAATCTCAAACTTCTAACTAATTTTGTGGAGAAATTTCTGGGAACGGTGAAGTTTGGAAATGATCAAATTGCACCAATTCTTGGTTATGGAGATCTGGTTCAAGGAACTATTACTATCAAACGGGTTTATTACGTCGAAGGGCTTAATCATAATTATTTTATTCTCACATTGGGTCAATTAATGAGATGCGATTTGGATGTTGCCTCTTCGGAAGTCTACATGTATAATCCGTGATTTGAAGGGAAGTGATCTACTCACAGTTCGACGTGGCACATATTTGATTCCATTACTCTGCAAGACACAACAACTCCCAATCTAATTTGCGTAAGGCAAAAGCTACATCGACTCAAGCATGGTTATGGCATCGTCGTCTATCTCATTTAAACTTCGACACCATCAACTTGCTTTCGAAGAATAATATTGTGATTGGCCTTGCAAAATTAAAATTCGTCAAAGATCATATGTGTTCTTCTCGTGAGTTGGGGAAAGCAAAAAGAAAGTATTTTCACACTAAGAATACCCCGAGCTCAAAAAACTCGGTTAACAACTTTCTACCAAGACTTAATGTGGACCCCAATGGGTATAAAGATTAATGGAAAGAAATATGTTCTCGTAATTTGTTTGATGACTACTCCCGATACACTTGGAAAACTCACTTCTTGAGACCAAAGACGAAACACCTGGAGTTCCATTTGATTTTCACACACTTGTCCAAAGAGGACTTCATGTCAAGTTACCACAGTTCAAATTGACAAGGTCACGGAATTTCTTAATAAAACTCTCATGCATAAATTTTCAAAGAGGGAATAGACAACAACCGTCCAACTGCACGAACACCTGAACAAAAATGGCGTTGTCGAAAGACGGGAACAGTACTCCTTAATGAGGTCGCCGAACAATGCGAAGCGCCGCTAAAGTTTCTTTGTTCTTCTGGCTGAAGCAATTGCAATAGCATGTTACTCAAAACCCGTCACTTATAATTCCTCGACATGAGAAAACACCTTACCAATATCAGCAAAGCGAAAACCGTACAGTTAAGTTCTTTCTCATCTTTGGCTCTCTTTGCTATAATCCTTAGAGATGGTGAAAATCTTGAAAAAAGAAGAAAAGGTGTGCATGTATTTTTGTTGGGAAATTCTACTCAGTCAAAGGCTTACATTGTGTTTATTAATTAACAATAGAACAAGAATAAAGTATGAAATAATTCCAGTTAGCTTTGACGAAATGCCTCAAATGGTGTCAGATCACGTCAGTTCCTGACCCCGGCCCACAATGTTCGATATGGTCACTTGAACAAGAAAGTTAAGGTCCCTGATCCCCAAAGTCAGAAAATTTTTCCATCAAGTTCTGAACATAACAATGACATATGAGTTGGAAATTGCTATAACAGTCCGATGTTCAGAGAATTACTCAATGGAACTTCTCGCTGTTGTGTCAAAGTATTCCGCGTAACATGCTGCTAGATAATCCCATAAACGTCCACAATATAACAACAACTCACACTTCTACAACAACTGATGTTTGCAATCAACCTCCATATGAACATTCAGATCAACACATCAAACTCCAACTCAAGTACCAACTGTCATTGCACCTGAGAACATTATTCAAGCAGAAACTAATACCGAAAATGCACAATTTGACGACGATGAATTTATCAACATCTTTAGTACACCAGTACAAGAACAAGGGGAGACATCGTCTCGTCATGATGATAACGTCCCAAACAGCATACTTTCTATATCAAAAAAAACCAACCATCCTTCTGGCACAAAACGTTTGGATAAAATATCATCCATTAGTGAACAAGTAATTGGAAATGTCCTCTCAATCAATTAGAACAAGACATTGGCTAGAAACAGATGGCGAGATGAGTATTTCGCCCTCACCAGAGATCGAACCGAACCAAAGGAACAGTCAAAAGAAGCCATGGCTGATGACTGCATAGATTGAGTCAAATGCAGGAAGAACTTCATTAGTTTGATCGATTAGATGTCTGGGAATTAGTCGATAGACCATTATGCAAAAATGTCATTAACTTAAAGTGTGCTCTGTAAAAGACAAACGTGAAAAGGAAAATATTGTCCATTCTAACAAATCTCGACTTGGTGCTAAGAGGAAATGCTCAAAAAAGAAGGAATTGATTTCGAAGAGTCATATTTTACTAGTTGCTCGGTTGGAGGCCGTCCGTTTGGCATTTTGTGTAACGCTCACACAAAAACAATGTTTACCGTATACCATATGACGTCAAAACAGCAATTTCTTTATTGGACCTCTAAAGGAAGATAGTGAACGTAAACCAACTAGAATGGATTTTTGACACCGTATGCATCCTGACCAAGTTTACCGCACAAGAAAGCATTTAAGGTCCAAAACAAGACCAAAGCGTGGTATGATGAACTCTCCAATTTCCTGGTATCCAAAGGATTCTCAAAAGGTTCTATTGATCCAACTCTGTTCATAACTAAACATGGGGAAGACATATGCTTGTGCAAATTTACGACGATGACATTATTTTGTTAAAACGAACCCAAAAGCATTCAAAACAATTTGAAAAACTAAGCACAACAATTTGATATGTTCCTATATAGGGGGAGCTGAAATCATTTTAGAATTTCAGAATCCACCAATCCCCTCGTGGTATCTTTATAAACCAGACTTAAGTAAGCTCAAGGAGATACTTTAAAAAAGCATATATATGCGCCTTATGTGGATAGCATTGGTACACTAATGGCTACAAACCCCCCTTGATGCTGTACTGCGTGGTACTCCGGTCGACCAAACGACAATATCGTAAGAATTGTCGATCACTCATGTACCCTAACACAAGTAGAACCAATATTGTACATGCAACATGTTATTGTGCTCGCTATTAAAGCGAAACAGCCTGGAAACATCGTCACTGCAGCGGTTAAGCGGATCTTTCGGTACCTTAAAGACTCCATTAACATGGGTCTCTGGTATCCAAAGGAAACCGGTTTTGAACTAACTGCTTTTTCAGATTCGGATCACGCGGGTTGTCTCGATTCACGTAAGAGTACATCTGGTGGCATACAATTTCTAGGAGGTGATAAGTTAGTCAGCTGGTCATCCAAAAAGCAGGACTGCACCTCAATATCTTCAGCAGAAGCCGAGTATGTGTCTATTTATCTACGTGTTGCGCACAAGTTACTATGGTTGAAACTCCAGCTCACAATTACAATATTAACAGATTAGTGCTTCCACTTTGATAAAATACCTATGTATTGTGACTCAAAGCAGCCAAGTCATCTCGTTGCAATCCAGTCCAACATTCCCGCACCAAGTGCACAACGATAGTCAATATCACTTCATAAAGGAACAAGTTGAAAAGGGTATTGTTGAATTAATCTTTGTCGGAACTGAATACCAGTTAGCTGACTTGTTTAACTAAAGCTTATCAAGATAGGTTTAAGTATCTTGTCAGACCACTTGGTTATGAGATGTTTGACACTAGAATGAACTAAGGTTTTGGAAATTGAATCTGGCTATGATCCATCAAACATCAATTGTAAATATTTTTATTCTCCTTATTATTTTTTGAATTTATAAAAAAAATGAAAAGAAAATACAAAAAATATAAAACCTAACAAAACGAAAATAGAAAAATAATAAAACCTAGAAAAACTAAAATATAAAATCAGAAAAATTTCAAAAAATACCAAAAAGAATCTTCTCGACATGTCTCTGAAAATTCAATTAAAAACAATTTTTACAGTACCTAGAAATGTTGATTAACAACGACACGGGCGAGTTAAATAAGTTCGAAGCAAGAGTTTCAAAATGCCTCTCAAAACAAGTCATTTCTAAATTTTTTTCTCTATGACATTATGTACATTTCAGTGCATAACTCGGTCCCTAAAGTAAATAGAAGTGGACTGCTTCAGTGCGCATACTCTAAACATAGAAGAAGAAGTCTTCTATCATGTGTTTTAAATCGTTGAACACAAATTTCACAAAAGAACTTTCCAATTCAAAAATTTTCTACAATAAAATATTGTGAGGTTATTTTTCCTAAAAAGTGGATTTGTTAAAATTGTGTTTCAATACACTCACTTCCTCGTATAATTTCAAAGAATTGTAGTACATAGAAAGTTATTTTATGTGAATCAATTTCTAGAGGGGGAGCTTTTTAAAACAAAGCCTTTTAAGTGGACTGTATACATCTCATAAATGTCAATTTTATGTATCCAAACACATTTTGTGAAATTTAAAATGTAGAATCTTATAATTTCAATTAATAATATACATTGTTCACTAAGGCATCTCACTCCGTCTTCAACATTTTGTGGTGACATATCAATTTTTCATTCCAATGTCAAGTTTTAATAAATATTGGTATCCCACATATACTGTTGAAGGGGAGCAATCCAGAAAATGATTCATCAATAACGATGGTATGTAATTTTTTCTCCCTGTCATGGAATTTTATTCATGACCAAATTTTAATAATTGTATTTTCAAATACTAAGTGTTTTATTATTTAAAATAAGAGGAGAAAATTGTGATTAAATATGATATAGAAGAATGTGATCTTTAAGACTCTAAGTGCAACTCTTTCCTTCATGTGCTAAACAATTTCGAATCTCGGAGCACATGTGTAGGGGGAGTATTTGAAAATAACAATGTCAGAAAAAGGTTTTATGGTTCGATCTCTACACCCAAAAACCTATTAATTTCACGACGATTTTGAAGTCATAAGGTGGTTAAGTTTAGCTATAAGTCCTATGATCCAACCAGAACTGGAGGGATCTACCCAAAGACACTCCATAGTTAGAAATAGCAGTCCTTAGGTATGATTGGAGAAGAATAAGTATAAGGGAAAAATGCCGACTAAGATTGAGCTAACACTAGAACAATCACAACAAGGTGTTAGTAATGACGTCTTGGTAAGCATTGAATGGGTTAAAGAATGAAAAAGAAATGTATGGATAAAGGGTGAAAACAATGCAGCCCTCCAAACAACTTAGGCAGAAACCGAGTCAATACATAATCTATCAAAATCATAATGATGATTGTTGATATTGAAGAAAGTCGTCGTGGACCCAGTGATGCAATGCACAACCCTTCCCATCCATTCGGGTTTCTCTCAAAAGAAACTTGTATCATTTGTCACAGAGATACACACTTTATCTATTAACATCTCACTCCGAGATTGTTAATATTGAATAGGTGGCAATCTGCTCCAACCTCCGATTACTAAAACCAAAAGTGCACAAATCGAGTCTAGAGCCAAGAAGAGATCAAATTATAAATCTCATTAGGACACAATGTCAAAATACTCTTGCTGAACACCATAAAGTTCACAAGTTGTAACAAAGAGTCCTACGCATTATCCTTGAGATCTTGCCAGAACATCCGAGTGATACTTAAGTATTCACAGTGAAGATGGAAATCCTGCTTGAGCCAACATCAAACAAGCTCTTGGTAGGTGACTTGCAAGATTCTATATGAATCAAGCTTGTGTTAACTGGATATCAATTTTGGTTGTGTAAATAATTGATGACTAAATCATAAAAGATAGTAACTATCTGAATCACGTCTTACTGTGTTGCCTGCTTTGATAGACGTTTCCGGTAATGAGTAACTAGCAAGCATGGTGAATCCTGATACATATGTGTTAGAAGATCCTACGCTTTGAGCTGGAAACCCTGTCAAGGAGATTCTTTGAATCTACCTGATCACAGGTATAGTATTTATACTATAAAATGAGAAACCGGAGGTTAATGCAACCGAACTCAAGATGAATGACAAAGCCATATTCATCTTTTATTGCTAACTGTCTTATTTCAGGTCTAGACGACGTGTTGCACAGCCGTCAATCTCACGAAGGTCGGATTCTCATATAAACCACATGGCACATACTCATGCTTTTCAAAGTCAATATCGTTCACAATCCAGAATCGTTGATTCTAAAACTTCTCCACCATCAAAAGCCCTCAAATCAAAAAAAATACGTCTATTGGGGAAGATTGTTAGACCTTATAATCACATTGTCAAACCAAGAATGTAACAAGAGTAAAGCATGTTGGTCAAGACATAAGATATCAATGAAAGTCAAATCAAGATGAGTTCAAGTCAAGGAGAAGATGCAAGAAAACGATCTCCAAGAACTCAAAGGTCAAAAGATAAAAGCTCAAGATCAAGAATCACAAAGCATAGATGAATAAAGCTATTAACAAACAAGACAAGACCAAGAAAACAAGGCAAAGCATTAACATCAAAATCATATCTTTAATGTCAGGGGAGACAATGATTATAACAAATCAACACCTACAAGCAATGTCATCGGTTGGTACGGAGGAGTTTTATTGAAGAAAGAGAACCTCAGTACATTGGGGAGATTTTATCTTTATTTTATAAGTCAAAAAGAATGATATCGGTCCTTATAAAGTTCCAACAATCTTATTGTAATAGGCTAGTCAAGTTCAACGGGCTTGGATTGTAATCTAATATTGTCCGTGTTTCGGGCTCAAAGCCCAACTTTAGCCAAGCCCGGCCCAAGTAGAAAAGCCCACACACCAACTAGATGGATAGGGGTATAAAAGAAACCCTCTCCACACATGGAGAGGGTGTTGGCTGCATTTGTTTACTTGTAATCCACTAATTCTCTCTCTTAATCTAATATTCCAAGCTTTCTTTTCTTCTTTTCTTTTCTTCTTATTTCCGGCTCATCAAAGGGCTTATTTGGGTTTGCTTATTGTTGTGAAAGGATTAATATTTAGGGATAATACTGATGCAGTAGACTGGGCAATGCAAGCTCCACTTTGAGCTCGCTTCAGGGATCTGCCCAATGTTGATATGAAAGAAATTCTTTAACAACGGATGTTTGAAGACAACTCCTACAAGGCTCAAGACGTTCACAATGACTTGTATGAGGCTCTACAAAAGTCATTGGAGTTAGATTATTCAAATCAATGTCTAGATGATCAGGAGGAAGCTCGTAAAAAGAGAAGAAAGAGACGTGACGTACCAAGAACTCCTTCTGGGTCTCCACCTTCACAGCCACCTCCTCTACCTCCTCCAGCATTCGTATTTGGTGCTCCAGGTACTTCAGGAGCATCAGGGTTTTCTTAGTTTCTTCCACCTCCTCCTCATTCATCTGCTGGTACATCTAGATCTGCTCAGCAATAAGGTAGTAAAGCTCCAAGTTCTTCTAAGATGGCAGCCTCAGCATCATAATCTATCGCTTAAACTACATCTGGCACTAGATATGAGTTATCTGGCATCTCTAAGGCTCAAGAGCTATCTCCTACAGACTCTCTGATGCAAGATGATTCCATTCCTGATGAGCAGGTACATTTGTCTGATGATGAAGATTCCGGGAATAATCACCTACCAAAAGCTGACTCAGAAAAGATTGGTGGAAACCACTACCTGAAGAGGAAAGACCAGCGACTCCTGAACCTGCTTGGATCATTCCTTCTTCTAATATGTCAGCTAAATAGAACAACTAGGCTTCTGCGCTGGTTTCAACTTATGAACCTCCTGATGAGAACTCATTACTTGCAAAAACTAGAGATATGATGACTTTCATGAACTGGTACTGTCGACAAGTGAACAAGACCGAGCTTACACAAGCAGACTTTAAAGGGCAGGCTTATAAAGTTGTTAAAGCATTCTACCTAGATGTCATTCACCTGCATTTCCAGATGGAGGAGTGTCACAAGATGCTTACATATCAGGTTGACTAGACGAATCCAGAAGGAGAACAACTCAGAGTTGATGTCAACCGACCTCTGCCTCTCGGTGGTCCTACAGGTCATGTTACTATTCAACCACAGTTCTTCTTCAATAAAGACTTAGAGTATTTGAGATATGGCAGCAAGGGAAGCAGTCCCGCACTATCGATTTCCAAGATGAAGGCTGCCAGTTATCCTGACTTTGGTCTTGAACTGTTAGTGCCAGAGCAAATGTGGATTGATGATGTATGTACATATGACATAAGTGAAAATTATGGCATCTCTCACTGGTGGTTTACTCGACAGAAGTTCTATATTGACAGACATGATTCTTTTTCGTGTCGCAAAGATGTCAAAACACACATGCGGATTCTCAGTGTTGTCAGAATTAAAGCCTACTCGAGATACGGGTATGACTACTTGAGCAAAATTTTCCTTCGAAGAGCTGATTTCCAGGAACACACAATTGCTGAAAAGGATTTCAAGAACTTGTATCCTAGTGACTTTGAAGACCTGAATCTGCTCCTTCTGCAAGGTCATCTTGATCATCTTCCTAGTTCAGACAAACGGATGCTATCTACTGCTGTCAAGCTATGGACCCGAAATTTAGTGATTCGACAGCGGGTTGAAGACTTTTAACTCAGCATTGAAAGCTACCAGACATAGTTGAATCTCACTAAACCATGATGGGATGCTATAGGCTATGAGTTCAAGCATGATTATACCATCATTGAGTCTCCTCGAGCAGTCGTGTTCCCGGTAGACAACAATGACCAAAAGATCATGAGGTTCAATGAGATATACAAGTTCAGTGATGGAAAGTTGATACGTATTCTAGAAGCGTTGGATTATAGAGTCAAGGAATTCAAGGTCGAGTGGCTCAATCCGGGTATGAATACGCGATTCTGGACTAAAAAAGACGTGACAAGACGTGACAAGGAGGAAAGAGTTCATAGCGGGAATTGAAAGGAGACTGAAGACAAGAAGGATCTACCAGAACCTGGAATGCTTTGTTGGTTGACGTGTTTGTGATATTGACTACAAGCTTCTTCAGAGAACGGAATGATATCGTCATTCCATTTAAAAGGTCAATATCCTGTGTATTATATTTTAAACTTTGTACATTATATAGTAGTGTAGTAATCAGTGTTATGTGTCAGTTTATGAATTTTTCATGAGTTTCTCGTTAAACCCTAAATTATTTGTATACCCATCATAACAGACACTAACAGAATCTCTCATTAATTAAGGGGGAGCATATATAGGTTCTAATATCGGCTTGTATTTATTCAGACCATATTTTCTCCTAAATTTTTCTAACTTATATAAATCAATTGAGATCTTAAATCTCAAATGGTTTGAAATTTTTGATCAGGGGAGAGAATATGATTTAAATATTAAATCTGATAAAAATGTGATCTATTAAGACTCCAGCATGTTCTCCTCCCTCCATGTGCCTTTTGATTACCGACGTACTTGTTGAGGGGGAGCGTTTCTAAATAATCAAAACAATCAAGGTACAATGGCTTTGATATCTATATCACAGGTACCTTGATTGATTTTTCAACTGGTTTTATGGCAAAGTGAACTGTACCAAAAAGACCGACCCTGTACTTACTTTATTAGAGTTATAAGGATGGTAAGGTTAAGTACATGTTCCCATGATCCCGCCAGAGCCAGAGGGATCTACCCAGGGACAATCCACTAGTTAGTGTAGAAGTCCTTAGGTATGATTACAAAAGGAGTAATGTGAGAATAAGGGAAGAGTGCGGACTGAAATGGAGCTAGTACTAGAACAAACCCAACAAGGTACTAGTAATGAAGTCTCGATAAGCACTGAAGGGGTTAAAGAATGAAAAAGAAATGTTAAGATAAAGGGTGAAAAGAAAGCAGCCCTCCTTAAACATTAGGCAGAAACCGGGTCACTACATATGCTGTCAGAATCACATGGTTGATTGCTGACATTGAAGACAAGTATCATGGACCCAGTGATACGCTGCACAACCCTCCCTAGCCACTCAAGATCCCTCAAAGGAATCTTGTTTCATTTCTGATAGAGATCAATACATTTCTATCATCTCTCTCACTCTAAGTTAGATGATATTGAAAAGGTGGCAGTCTGTTCCAGCCTCTGACTACTAAAACTAAAAATGCACAATTGAGTCTAGAGCCATGAGATCATCTATAAATCTCGTTAGGACACTAATTCAAAATATGCTTTCTCATCACACACTGTGATAACAAGTAAGATCCTTAAGAGTCCTATGCATTATCCTCGTGGTATTGCCAGAACATCTGAGTGATACGAAAGTGCTCACAATGAAGATGGAAATCCTTCTAGAGCCAACATCAAACAAGCTCTTGGTAGGTAACCTGTGAGATCCATTATGGATCAAACTTGTGACAAATGGAAAGCAACGATGGTGCAATTCCTTATGAATCAAACTTGTTCCAGGCAGTGAATTGACGGATAGTTTTTGGAAAACCTTTCGATGTGCTCAACAACTGATTTTCGAGCACATTGACTGTGTATATCTTTCAAAACAAAAATGTTTCTGATGAAATTTGATTTATGTTATAAAACCTTCGATGTGTCACAAAAACTCTTTTTTGAGTGACATGAGACTGACTTTCAAATCAAATTCTCATTAATCAGTGGGTTTTAATTCACTGGTTCACTCACTCCGTGCTTTGTCTACTTTGAGACACTCCAGTTTGAGAATGGCTAGCATAGCTGTGAAACCTTATCAAGGAGATTCTTCAGAATTCTACCTGATCACATGCAGTATTTATACTGATTAACGGGGAACCGTAGTTCTTGCAACCTTATTCAACAAAAGTGAACAAAGACACTTTCGTTTGTCTATTACTAACATATACTTGCAGGAATCCCTGACGGTAGCAGCTGCTGGCAAGAGACATGTTAATTTACAACCCCATGCTCACACTTAACATTCCTAATCAAAGACATCATGATAACTGAAAGACCTACAACACAGCTTCCGCAACTCTGATGCTCTGATGCATGCTATCATGATCTAGAAAAGAGAGCATGCCGGTCTGATGGTCACAACATTACATGGAGGCAATAACACAACAAGGATGATTGAGAGATTTACTATGGCTGATGATCTTAAGGAAAGCTCAAAGATCACACAAGTCAAAGGAACTAAGTTCAAAGATCACTACATCATGTACAAAGAGATCAATGCATGAAGAATCAAAGATTATGAGCTGAACACATGATCAAGATTGCTGAGCTTAATTTAGTATTTTCTAGGGTGACCTCCCTTTTGTTAGATATTAGAAAAAGACTCGGTCACCTCGTGTATTTTACTATTTATTGTTGCTCGTAGTTAAGTAGTTAATGTATAACATTCGGTAATGGGTAGATATTAAACCCAACGTGTAAGCCCACTACCAAGGCATTAATGCCGGGTTTTTTAGCACTATAAGCCTCTTCCATGCCATGGAAGAGGTGGGTTAGTCATTTATATAATACAAGTTTATTTTCTCTCACTAGAAAGTTCTCTCTCGCTTTCTCTCTCTAGATTTGGCTAATCCACTTGTCATCCGATTGTGTTATGATTTCCAATATGCTACATAAAAACTATAAGCTCTATCTCAAAACATAAATTCAACAAAAAAGGCCATGACTTGAACTGACCATTTCCCTAAAATTAACAACCGACTCTTATTAGTTTCACAAATGGTCTGCTAAATTTACCCATGGTCAGATTGATGCACAAGTATTTTCCTTAGATAACTAAAATTTTGATATAAATTATTTAAAATGAATCTTTAAAGGCTCAGCGAGGCAATTATGAAAAAGAAACATATTCCAATAGATGTAAGAGCTCTATGATAGCCACCGACATCTCATCCATACATCTGCATCATAAGCAAAAAAAATTATAATCACAATCTAATTAAACCACAAGCAACAAAAAGTGTTTTTTCTTAAGAAGTTGGTAGCCATTAAAAATTGTTAATTAGATCATAAATGTGTGTCTTCTCTAAAAAAGAGGCATGGAAGACCAGAGACCTGTAGGTAAAACAGTTATCCACTAACAATCTACCATATATGTGTGACCCTCATTTCATAAAAGAACAAAAATAAACAAACATGAGACTATATTGCAGCCATGTGAAAAATATTTCACTTGTGAGATAACAAAAACCATACATGAGTTAGAACAAAAATAAACAAACATAAGACTATATTGTAGCAATATGAAAAATATTTCACTTGTGAGATAGCACAAACCATACATAAGTTTGACTATATGGTCATAATCAATCCACAACTCCTATCACCTAGTACTAAATTTTACATTTTATTGCGGAACATATAGATCAGTTGAAATCTAGACAAGAACCGTATTACAGGTATAATGAATAACCGCCATCAACTTAATTTATTTATATGTGGATAGATCACTAACTAATAGCTACAATTTCTTGAGAAAAAAGTATGCTTCATTGACAAATAAAAGTAAAGACATTCACCATCCCATCAAGGTTGTTGGTCAATAGGCTACCATAATTGGTTTTCAAGTAACCAATAATGAAGCTGGTTAACATGCCGCGGATACACTTTCTTAACACAAAAGGTGAAATGCGTTCTTTTTTCTAAGAATAGCCTTTTCACAAGGTCCTTCTTATATAAATGCGATGATATGTTGCAAGTTTGATAGCGATAATATTTGTATAAGGCACACAATTAGTAAATAGACCAAGGTGCCGATTGATCTTTCCATCATTGTGAGGATTTGTTAAAAGTTCGATTGCATCAATATTTGAAGAAGACAAAGGATGAAGACATTGTTACAAATTTGTAACTTTGATTTTCCTATAACTATGATGACATGTTGTAAGTTGGATGGCAACAATGTTAGGATTGAAAAAGTGTCGATTATGATACTTTAGTGGTTTATTTAATTTAGTAATGTTTAGACTTTATTTTATTTGTAATAGTTAGCCATGTAATAAGGTTATGTAAGGTTAAGTCAAAAATAGCTTACATACGAAAGATTAGGGACTAGTTAGCAAATATTAGAAAATAAGGGAGAGCGCTTAGCACTCTATAAATACCTCCTTCATCTACTGAAGGAGGTTAAGGCTTGTAATCACTTCTCCCCATTACTCTTTTCTTTTTTTGTAAAATTAAAAATTAGTGAAACTTGCCTTCCTCTCTTAATCTCTCTACACTTAAACCAAAATTCAATGTGTGATTCAATATATACAACCTAACAAGTGATAACATACGCTATTAGAGATTTAAGAGTGATCTACTTTGTGATTTTCGGTGTGGTTTGCAAGATGACGTGATCGATTTTGAGCATTTGTTGTATTTTTATATCAATTTTTGCCTTCTATTCATTTTCGATACACTATATGATGAAGACGTGAGAAGTGTTGGATTATGTCCATGTAAAATAATATATGTCCAGGAATTTATTTGAGCCTACGGGGACACACACGTTAATACGTAAAACGATGATATTAATATATTAAGTGTAATATAATAATTAGTGATTTAATAAACGAACGTTAAATATATTAAATATTTAACATGTAATATATTAGTCATTAAATGTTAAAGGAAGGACTAATATGCAAAACTAAAAAAAAAGTTGCGGGTTGCCCCCTCTTTTCCCCTAGTCGGCCGAATACCCAACCCTATAGGGATTGAGATTTCCTAACTTGCAAGCCAAGTTTTGAGAGGCTATAAATAGGGATCTTGGGATTCATTGTTTCACATAACTTGAAAGCTAATGCGTAAATCTCTTGCTCTCTCTCCCTCTTTGTTTGATCGACCGAAAAACCCGTAAGGGGTTTTCGGTTTTGGTTTTTGGTTCGACCCACAAGAAACCACAAGGGTTTTCCGTTCTAGTTGATTGTCAAGAAGAAGGTTATCATTTTCTTAATCACTACAAGTACTAGCATACAACATTGTTTGCTACGAATGTATTGTGTGTGTTGAAGTAGAGGGATTATACTTTGACCCTAGTGGTAAGTGTGTGCTATTTAATTTATACACACGCATATATTCAAGACGGTATTTACATTAATTGCTAAAAAGTACACGTTCTTGATCCTTTGTTAATTATCTATTCTATACGTGTTTATATGTTTTCCGCTGCGTACTCGTGATTTGAATTGGTCAATAGTTGTTAAAACACCAACAGTGGCATCACGAGCCATCGTGTAGAATTGTAATTACAAAGATGTAAAATATGATAAATTAGGGTTCTTGGTTAGTTTTTTAAGCCCTTTGGGCGTTTTATACTTATAAAAGATTGGATCTTTATAGTGGATAAAATTAATTAGACAAAATAGGTTGTATGGAATTTTATGTGTTAAATTCGATAGTTTAATTTGTTAATTGATCGGGTTTTAATTAAAAGTTAATTTGTCATCCGTAATAAACACATGCAAGTTTATCATGGATAAGATATATGATATTATTTATAATTAATTGTTAATTAGATGACATGCAAATTCGATGATTAGATCATAAAAGTTGAGTCTTTTAGTTTTTTGGATTGTTTGACACACTATTACTAAAATATTTGTAAAATATTCATCGTAAGTCAAAAAAATTTGAAAATTCTATGGTAGATCCATGACTCAGTAAGCTACAACTTTGTAGGTTATGCAAAAGCTGGAGAAGAACCTAGCTATGTCCTGTCAGGGCCTGAAGTTGACTAATATTTTCTATCAGATTTTATGTGCTATGTGGTGTATATTTATATATAGCTTACGCAATCGATTATATCAATGTTTGTGGCCCGATTCATTGGAAGAATGAGCCTTATATGAATATATACATAGTTTAATTATTTGATAGTTATAATCATCGTTAATATTTGCATGTGTTAATTGTTAAGTGGTTTTTAAATAAATGTTATGTGTATTACTCCCTCCATCTCGCTTTTATTGTCCTTAATTAACTTTTTGAAGTTTTTTTTTTCAACTTTGATCTTTAATATTTTTGTTTGTGTTATGTATTACTTGATGCAAAATATATGAATGGGTTGGTTTTTAAATATATTTTAATTGGTATCATTTTCAAAAAGTATTTTATAACATAAACAAAAATATTAAATATCAAAGTTGAAAAAGGAAGACTTCAAAAAGTCAAATGAGGACAATAAAAGTGAGACGGATGGAGTAGTAGTTTATATTTATTTGATTTTAGAAGTTTTTGACTTGTGTAAAAACAAAAGGGTTTCTCGAAAAAATATATATAAACATTACTAATAATTATGAAATAAGATTTATTATAAACTATTAATTGCGTTGTCTTATGTGTCAAATTAGGTTCAGCTTACATCCGATAATCATGGCCTTCGGGTTTCTCACAACGAGACTTGCAATTTAATAAGTTTATAATGTGTTTTAAATCAAAGATTGAATTTTATCAATGACGAAATTTGGCCAAAGTAACTTATTTATTTTGCAAGGCATATCACCAAGTATGAGGTTATTATACTCTTTAAATCCCTGATATCTAGCAATTATTTAGAAGCTCAAATGGACCTAAGGTTTTATGGTTTCAGTCATTCTTTAATCTTCTCCCGCATAAATAAGAATTCTTTTAGATTTGAAAACACGTTGAATCGTCAATTTTTAAAAAGTAACACTATTTATAGCATGAAATGTATAGAAAATACGTGATACCTTAATAAATAACTTAATTGAGTAAAGTTTTTATTAAAATTTATTGATGCGAAGATTATCATTCCTTCTTCATACATAATTTCCATGTCAAATTTAAATACCCTTTTAAAATAAGTTGAGAGCCATCCAATTCGAAAAACACACTTGCATTTACCTTTTACATTAACGTGATGACTAAGTTTAGATTGTCAACCCAAGTGATTATACACTTATCGTGAGACGTTGGTGTTACATAATCACAGTTTGATTGAACCCTTAATAAGGAAAGCTGGTGAGACCTATGCACAAGGCATATATGGGATATAAACATGCATACTAGCATATTTAAAATGAATAAAGTACTCCATAATGTTCTATGGAATTGCACCGGTGGCAATTATTGATCGTCATTACCTTTTGAATACACCATTGCAGCAGATCAATGATTGTGACAGGTGGTAAACAAGTTAGATCATAGGCCTTAGAAAATTAAATTGTTTATTTATTTAAACAGTGGGTAGTTAATTTTCCTTCAAGGAGTATTATCGAAAAAAACTAATATGCATAAACCTTACTATGTTTTGTAGATGGCCTGACCAGTTCAAAACATAAACCATTCGGCTCAGGTTGATGTTTGAAAGAGGAAAAACTATTCTGGTAAAAATATCAATGACTGTGATTCGTCAACGTTAAAGCTGGTCTATAGAGTAGAAAATAGAGAAAATATTTGTCATTGAACAACCTTTACCTGCGGCTCCTGCTGCTGATTTCGAAGCGCAAGTTCTTGTGCAATGGAATGCAGTTTATGATGCATATAATGAGGTTGCTTGTCTTATACTTGGGAGTATGACCCCTGAACTTCATAGACAATTTGAAAACTCCTTACCATATGACATGATAAGGGAGCTTAAATCTATGTTTGAGAAACAAGCTAGAGTGGAGTGGTTTGACCTAATCCAAACTTCCCATGCTTGCAAACAAGAGGAGGGTAATCTAGTTGGTGCATATGTCCTTAAGATGAAAGACTATGTAGAGCAACTGGAACGTCTTAGATATCTGCTCATGCAAGATATTAGTGTTGGTTTAATCTTGAATGGCCTCACTAGTGATTTTGTTGGTTTTGTAAGAAACTACAATATGCATAACATGAGGAAGACAATTGGTGACCTACATGCTCTGCTTATTGAGTATGAGAAAGGTTTACCTAAAAAGGCTGCTACACCATAAGTAATGGCGATTCAAGGTGGTAGAATCCAGAAAGCCAACAAGAAATCTCTTAATGCTAAAGGCAAGGGTAAAGAAAAAGGCAAGGGAAAAGATAAGCCAGTTTATATACCGAAGCCTAAAAATCCCAAACCTTCTGCTAAATAGCACCCGAAAAAGGATGACGCTTACCACCACTATAAATAGGCGGGTCATTGGAAAATGAATTATCTTGTTTACCTTGCTGAGTTGATTAAGAAGAAGAAGCAAGTTGGCACTGCCAGTTCTTCAGGTATCTTAATTTTAAAATTATTTTCTTTTCCTAATAAATTCTGAGTGTATAACACTAGTTGTGGTACTCACATTTGTAACACAAAACAGGGTCTTAGAGGAGCAAGAAAGTTAAAATAAGGAGCTCTCTATTTGTACGTGGGTAATGGTGTTCATGCGCAAGTGCAAGCTATTGGAAGTTATGACTTAATTTTAACTAATGGCCTAGTGATTTGTTTAGATAATTGTCATTATGCACCTACTATAACTAAAGGTGTTGTTTTAGTTTCATGTTTGGTTGATAATGGTTTTATCCAATGTTTTAGGGATTATGGAATTTCAGTTTCAAAGAATAATGTTCTTTATTTTAATGCTATTTCTAGTAATGGTATTTATGAAATTGATATGATTAATCATGTGTCAAATGTTAATTCTATTTATACTGTTAGCAATAAAAGAGCCAAGCACAACTTGGACTCCACTTATCTATGGCACTATCGTCTTGCTCATATAAGCAAGAAACATATTGAAAAGCTTCAACATGATGGGCTTTTAAAATCAACGGATGAAGAATCTTTTGATAAATGCGTATCTTGTTTATAGGGAAAGATGACAAGGAAACCGTTTCCACATCGTACCAAAAGGGCGACTGATCTTCTTGGAATAATACATACTGATGTGTGTGGTCCACTTAGATATGTGTCAAGACAAGGTGCTAGCTACTTCATTACCTTTACGGATGATTATAGTCGTTATGGTTATGTTTATTTACTTAAACATAAACATGAAGTCTTTGAAACATTCAAGGTGTTTAAAAATAAAGTGGAAAATCAACTCGGAAAGACAATAAAGACACTTTAGTCAGATCAAGGAGGTGAATATATTAGTCAAGAGTTTAAAGATTATCTGAAAGCTTATCGAATTGTTCAACAACTTACACCTCTATATACACCACATCACAATGAGGTGTCTGAAAGGAGGAATTGTACCTTGTTAGACACGGTTCGATCAATGATGAATCTTACAACTCTGCCGTTATCCTTTTGGGATTATGCTTTGGAGACTGCTACACGCATTCTCAATATGGTTCCAACCAAGAAGGTTGATAAGACACCATATGAACTATGGTATAGAAAAGTTCCTAATTTGTCTTACTTAAAGGTCTATGGTTGTGAGGATCTTGTGAATAGAGACATGCCTGACAAACTCCAACAAAGATCTGTTAAATATATCTTTGTAGGATACCCAAAGGAAACAATGGATTACTATTTCTACTTCCCACCTGAAAATAAAATTGTTGTTGCAAGGTATGTTGAATTCTTAGAGAAAAATCTTTTGTCTCATGAAATTAGTAGGAGGGCCGAAGAACTTAAAAAAATTCAAGATGAAGATACATCACCTTCTAAAAATACTAGTGAAATTTCTATGGAGGTTGAAGGTTTTGAACCACCTCAAGAGGAAGTTGTTCCTGTTCGTAGGTCCGCAAGGACACATCGAGCTCCAGATCGCTTGTGTCTAAATGTAGAAGTAGAGGAGCATAGTTTAAAGGATCTTAATGAACCCGCTAACTATAAAGCTGCAATATTAGATCTGAAATCTGATAAGTGGCTTGATGCTATGAATGCGGAAATGTAATCCATGAAAGATAATAAAGTCTGGTGCTTGGTTGGTCTTCCTCCTAATTGTAAGACTGTTAGGAGTAAATGGCTTTTTAAGAAGAAGACTGACATGGATGGCATAGTACACACCTATAAAGATCCCGTCTATAGGAAAGGGTTAATACTCAAACCTACAGGTTAATTATGAGAAACTTTTTCACGCCGTTGCTGACGATTAGAGCATTAGCTTCCTTATAGCCAAAAGCGGCGTTTATGACTATAGAATAATGGCAAATGCATGTCAAAACTGCCTTCTTAAAGGTTATCTTAATGAAGACATTTATATGGTGCAACCTGAAGGTTTTGTTGATCCTAATCATCCCAAGAAAGTATGAAAGCTTCAAAGATCCATTTATGGTCATAAGCAAGCATCAAAAAGCTGGAATAAAAGATTTGATGAGGAAATCAAAAAGTTTAGATTTGCTCAAAATATTGATGAGCCATGTGTATATCAAAAGGCTAGCGGGAGTAATGTTACATTCCTCATCTTATATATCAATTAAAATAATCATTATAGGAAATCACATTCCAAGTTTACAAAGTGTAAATTCATATCTTGGAAAGTGTTTCACCGTGAAATATTTAGGGGAAGCAACATTTATTCTTGGAATCAAGATCTACCGAGATAGATTGAATTGATTAATTAGACTAAGTCAAAGTGCTTACATGGATAAAATCTTGAAAAGATTTAAGATGGATACTTCCAAACGCGGTTATATCCCCATGCAAGAAAAACTTGACTTAAATAAAACACAAGGTGCTTCAACACCTGAAGAGGTGAAGCGTATGCAAAATGTTCCCTATGCTTCAGCAGTAGGATCCATTATGTATGAGGTAAGATTCACTAGACCTGAAGTTGCGTTTACGTAAAACATAACAAGCCGTTTTCAACAAAATTCGAGTAAACTTCACTGGATTGCTGTGAAAACCATTCTTAAGAAATACTAAAGATATGAACCTGGTTTATGGTGGAAATCCTGAAGCTAAACTTCGAGTTGATTGCTATTGTGATGCCGCATTTGAGACTGATAGAGATGATACAAAATCTCAGACAGGATACTTCTTCGTTTTGAATAGAGGCGCAGTAGACTGGAAGAGCTCCAAGCAAAGTACTACTGCAATGTCTGCTACAGAAGCTGAATACATAGCTGCTTCAGAAGCTGCGATGGAATCTGTTTGGATTAGGAAGTTTATTTCAGGGCTGGATATAGTACCAACAATAAACGAACCTATTAAGATGTTTTGCGATAATTCAGTTACACTTCATTTTACCTACGAACCAGGGGTTCAGAAGGGCGCCAGACACTACCATAAACCATTATGTTTACGAGTGTATTGAACTGGGTGAAATAATACTTCTTAAAGTTCACATAAATGACAATCTAGCAGATCCTTTTATGAAGGCTTTATCAAAAGGAAAGCTTACTCAACATGCTAAGAGTATGGGACTTCGTTTAGCTAGTAGTTTCATGTAGATTTATGTTTAGTATTTGGATAAGGGATGTTAAGACAATTTATTTAATGATAATGATACTTGGTATTTTGTTATATTTATTTAAATTGTGTCATATATTTGCATGTTTAATCCGTGAATAATATTTTTATTATTCTAAATAAGTCCGTTGTCAATCAACAATATGAGAATATAGTTAAATTAAGACAAATCTGAGTGATTGGTGATATCTTGGATATTAAAGGATGTATCTGCCAAACTCACATAATATTCATAAGATGAATATTGGACTTCCTCAACTAATAAGATTATCACTTTATGGATCGGCGTCATTAAGTGAATCTTGTAAGTGATTTTGTTTACTAAATCCTTAGACTTGACATGCAAGTAGGTCCTGCATGTGTGGATTGTTCTTCTTGATTTAGTTTCGGTTATCCTGAATAAGGTAGCTAATAAGGACTATTTTCAGAAGTGATTATGAAGCATGTGACTTGACATTTGTAGTTAATATAGAATTTTTTTCCTTTAAAAGTTGAAGTATAATGTCACTTGGCCCCTCGTAGGGTTAATCAGATGTACGCGTGGCTCGCCCAAAAGTTCATGTAGATGAGTCTCAATGAGTTTTGGTTATCTTGATTAATTACATATACGAGAAACAGAATCAATAATTAATGGAATGACTATTGATTCATATCCATTTTTAACACGGTATCGGAAAGAAAGGGATTATAAATACATAAATCATTTATATGTGACTTTATGAAACCACACACAGATGTTTTTGGGAGCATTTGGCGTGTTGCCAGACGCTTATCAATGTTATTATATTATTTGATACATGTCCAAGTGGGAGCTGTTGGATTATGTCCATGTAAAATAATATATGTCCGAGAATTTATTTGAGCATACGGGACGCACGCGTTAATACGTAAAACGATTATATTAATATATTAAGTTCAATATATTAATTAGTGATTTAATAAACGATCTTTAAATATATTAAATATTTAACGGGTAATATATTAGTCATTAAATGTTAAAGGAAGGACTAAATGCAAAACCAGAAAAAGGAAAGTTGCGGGTTGCCCCCTCTTTTCCCCTAGTCGGCCGAATACCCAATCCTATAGGGATTGGGATTGCCTAACTTGCAAGCAAAGTTTTGAGAGGCTATAAATAGGGATCTTGGGATTCATTGTTTCACATAACTTGAAAGCTAATCCCTAAATCTCTTGCTTTCTCTCCCTCTTTGTTCGATCGACCGAAAAACCCACAAGGGGTTTTTGGTTTTGGTTTTTGGTTCGACCCACAAGAAACCACAAGGGTTTTTCATTCTAGTTGATTGTCAAGAAGAAGGTTATCATTTGCTTAATCACTACTAGTACTAGCATATATTATTGTTTGCTACGAACGTATTGTGTGTGTTGTGGTAGAGGGATTATACTTTGATCCTAGTGGTTAGTGTGTGGTATTTGATTTATACACACGCGTATATTTAAGACGGTATTTACATTAATTGCTAAAAAGTACATGTTCTTGATTTTGATAGTCATTTTGATTATACGTGTTTATATATTTTCCGTTGCGTACTCGTGATTTGAATTGGTCAATAGTTGTTAAAACCCCAACAAGAAGATATCAGGTATTAGATAGATTTCGATAATCATTTTGATTGTATTGTCTTGTTTTTGATCGAGTTGTAATAGATAAACACCTTTGTCAGTTTCATCGAAATTGGTGTGATAGTGCTTTATCATTTTCGATTTCAATTTCTGTGTATTTGAGTGTTTATCGAGTTGTAATAGATTAGTTCTTCATATTTGGTTTTATCAAATTTGGAGCTACTATAGGCTTATTATTTTCGATACACTAGTTTTACACTTTTTCGGTTTTATCAAAATTGTGTAGTAGGAAGGTTATCATTTTTGATATTGATCTAAACACGTTTTAGAGTTGAAATTGTTCACATTATCAGTTTAATCGATTTTATGTTTCATTTTCGATTCAAAGTTAACAAAACTCACTTTTTCGGTTTCATCGAACTTGTAAAGCTCTTTTTCCATAAAAATCTTAAAACGAATCTAATCCATCGAATTTGCTATCTTTACGGTTTTATCATACTGGTAATCTAATTTTCGATGAAAAATTGCTAGAAAAAGTGTTTATCGAAATCTGGTAGTATAAGTGATCATCGAAATTTGATAAAAGTACTTATCAAAATTGGAAATAGTACTGTCCAATTTTTGTTTTGATCGAGTTTAGAGTTGTTTGAGATCTGCTAAGTGTGGACCGATATCGGGTACTATTGTGGTTTTATCGAAATTTATCATTTTTGATCCTTAGACACACTCCTCGTTAAATTTAACCATTTTCGACACTACTACATGCTCCTCATCGAAATTGATTGTTGTGAATTGGTTTTTCATCGAAATTGACAATTTCAATACGTGGCAATTTCTATACATGGCAATATTGATCCTGTGGAATTTCGATACAGTGGATTTCGACTGGTATTTTGAAAAAGACAAAACATAATCACAAAAACCGTTGTTACCATTAACCGTCTGTTAATTCATTTTCACAAAGTCACACGTTCGTCTACAAAGATCCATTTATTGAGTCACCAAAAATGTCGACTTTGAGTGCACATCAACAATCACTTGTCGATGTCGGATCTAAGACTCATCCTCCAATGCTTGAAAGGGGAAGTTACATACCATGGGGAAGTCGATTCAGACATTATCTCAACCAAAAGAGGGAGACACGAAAGTTTTTTAATCATTCCATAGATGTTGGTCCATATGTGTTTAAAATGATCAAACTCGATCCACCCAGGAAAAAAGAATTGAAACTGAAGACGATCTCACGGGTGAAAATTTGAAACAGAATGAGGTTGAGATCGAAGCAATGAATTTGATTCTTATCTCCGTACCAAATGATATCTATAATTCTGTGGATTCACGTCAAACAACAAACGAAATATGGCTCCGGGTCAAACGTTTAATGTAGGGAACTGAATTGTCTAAGGTTGACAAGGAAACACGATTTAATAATGAGTTTGATCGATTCATTGCTGAACCTGGAAAATCACTTGTGTCACTCTATAACCGTTTTTCATAACTTGTGAATGATTTGAAACGAAACAACATTAAACTTCCAGCTTTCACCATCAACACTAAATTCCTGAATTGCTTACAACCTGAATGGATCAAGTATGTCACCAATATTCGTTTGGTACAGGATTTAACAAAAGACCCATATGATGACTTGTTTGATCGTCTTCAGCAATATGAGAAAATTGTAATTGCTTCTAGAGCGAAAAAACTGGCAAAGACTCATGATCCTCTTGCATTAATTGCACACACAAGTTCCTCTTCTTCTCGACCTCCACCGGCTTATTATGTCACACATCCCTCGTCTGTGGTAGATTATGATGATGATTACCAAGGGGATACACTTCAAGATGATCCAGAAGATCCTCTCACTTCTGCAATGATGCTACTTGCTCGTGCAATCACTCAGTGTTATTCTACTCTAACAAACAATCATCTTTGATCATCTTATAACATAAGAAATCAAGCATTTGTGCAAGCTAACAAAGTGAATATTCAGATCAGAAATGTTGGAAATGATGGTAGAATTGCAAGGAGATTGTACAACATTTAAGAAGAATCTGCTGAGGATAGCAATGTTCAGAAAGAGACTGGGAATGTACAAAGAACTCTTCAAACTTCTTCTGCAAAAAATGTTACAAATGTTCAGTGCTACAGTTGCAGTAAGAAAGGTCACTATGCTTGTAATTGTCCAAATCCAAGAGTTAGAGATTCTAAGTACTTAATGGAACAAATGCTACTTGCAAAGAAGGATGAAGTTGGGGTTAGTCTGTCCAATGAACATAATGATTTTCTCATTGCTGATGCTGCTCAAATGGAAGAGAATAAGGAATTGAGCTCGAACATATGCATGATGTTCAAAATTCAACTAACAAACATTGATTCGGATGACGGGCCAAGCTATGATTCAACATTCATCAGTGAGGTACAAACAACATCAACAAGCTACATGAATCCATTATTCTCATATAGTAATCATGAACAAACTTATCATGAGCAACCTAAATTATTAATTCTACAATTGGTGATGATCAAATTAATAGTGATATTATATTTGATGATCCAAATATAGAAGTTAATATTGGCAGTATTGCACACGATAAAAATGATCATGATTCACATGATAATGAACTGGAACAATTAGCTAGAAATGCATACAAAAAAGCTGAGAAGCAACAAATACTTGCTCAAAAAGTTAAACAACAAAATGTTGAGTTAACTAAACAGCTTGAGTAATATAAGGAAAGGGTTTGGGTTTTTAAATTAAACAATGCAACAAGAACCAATTTTCATAATGAATTCATTAAGGCCGGTCGTCGTGCAAAATGTCTTGCAACTGAACTTCAAAATCAATTCATTCTAGATAAAGATAAAATTAAGGCTGTTGGTGTAACATTGACAAGGATCTACTTTATGTTTTAATGATGACAAATAAACATTCGCAAAAGATAAAATCATAAACGATAGCCAAAATCCGTAAAACCAGACTTTCACGTTTGGCCTGTTGGGCACATGTCAGCGCATGGCCAACGTGTCACACGCGAATTCCGTTTTACGGATTTTGCACTTGTTGGCTTTCCTCTTACCTGACACATGTGGAAACTTTAATAAAGGTATGTACATGATATATGAGCATCTGAAAACACTCCAAATGGGGTTCAGACTTAAAGAGGAGCAAAAATGAATCCTCTTGTTTTTCCATAAAATGTCAACTCAAATCTTTTATCAAACGCCTCTAGCCAAGGCCGAAACTTCTCTTTAAAACCTAGTATGATCATACTTCCAACACACCAACAAGCAAAAGTATTCATTTGACCTTAATCCGGATTTATGATGATCTTAATCATATAACGGGCATTACTCCTGTATTGGTCAAACCAAGTCAAAGGTCACTTTGCGTAAATACATCCTCTCCCGTTATGGGATATGCTTTACTTATGATGCAAAGAACTTATCTTGTTTGCATCAAAATGATTAATGATCAAATCCATTATTGCTCGGATTTACGATTGATCCTAATCATGTAACGGGTTTGAGTCTCGCATTTATTCAAAAGCTAAAACGCATCCGAATACGTTTTTACCAAAATGGGTGAAAATCTCCCGGTTACACGTAAATTAAATTACATAAACGTAAAAAATGACAATAGTAAGTAAATCGTAAAAATAAAAGTCTGGAAATTTGCCGGTTGTCACATTCTTTCCCCGTTAAGAGAGCTTCATCTCAAAGCTTAACTAATGGTATTCGGTGAAGGTGTGGTGTCAGAAAACAAGTGCGTATATTTCTTTTGAAACTGGTCTTCACGTTCCTAGGTGAATTCAAGACCTCGCCTAGAATTCCACCTAACCTTGACGATCAGAATACGACTTTGCTTTAATCGTTTGACTTCCCGGTCCATAATCTCTACCGGTTCTTTGATGAAATAAAGCTTGTCATCAATTTAGATTTCATCTAACGAAATGACTAATGTTTCGTCAGACAAACACTTCTTCAAGATCGATACATGGAATGTGCTATGGACCTTGCATAATTGTTGTGGAAGTTCGAGTCTATACGCAATGGGTCCAACTTTAGCTAACACTTTGAAAGGTCTAATGTATCGCGGGTTTAGCTTTTCCTGTTTGCCGAAATGTATCACCCCTTTCTATGGTGAAACATTCAGTATGAACTTATCTCCAACTTGAAACTCTAGAGTTTTATGCCTTACGTCGACGTAACTCTTTTGGAGATTACATGGCTTGAATCCGGTTCTTTATCTGGACGATCTTTTAGGTTGTTTCATGAATTATCTCTGGACCAGTGAGTTGGTTATCTCCAACTTCAGTCCAACAGACAAGTGATCGACACTTATGACCATACAGTGCCTCGAATGGTGCAACCTTAACGCTAGTATGGTAACTGTTGTTGTATGAAAACTCCACTAAGGGTAGATGTCTATCCCAACCATTTCCAAAATATATCATTTGGATATGTGCAGGATATAACATACTGTAGAGAATATACAATTACTATATCATTCACACAAGAGATAAGTTAGATTTTTAGAGAGATATAGAGAGATAGAGATAGAATGGGTGAAACTAGATAGAGAGGGAAGAGAGAAATAAGAAATGTATTATGAAAGATAATGTTTTACCACCTCACATATCACCCTTGCTCTTCCTTTTATAGGAGAAGAAAAGCTTACATCTTGTCTCTTAAGGGTGATGTGAATAACAATATTTTTCCAGATTAATATTTGGCTAATAACTTCCAGATAGAATGGGTGAAACTAGATAGAGAGAGAAGAGAGAAATAAGAAATGTATTATGAAAGATAATGTTTTACCACCTCACATATCACCCTTGCTCTTCCTTTTTATAGGAGAAGAAAAGTTACATCTTGTCCTCGTAAAGGGTGATGAGAAAACAATATTATTTCCCAGATTAATATTTGGCTAATAACTTGCTATTTTTCACTTTTTACGTTTACGTGAATAATTTAACGAATAACCGGGAGGTTACCTCACGTTTTAGCAAAAACATCTTCGGATGCATTCCGGTTTTAGACTAAGTGTAGTCTACTCATGACTAGCGTGTTATGACTTTACGGGCATATTTCTATATGTCGCATACCTATATTTTACAAGTTACGGGAATTATTTACGTGTGCATTCTCATTTACATGCATGCATGTGCATATATATATATTACCACCTAGAATCAAATTAACTAAATATTATGTGCATACTTAAAATTTGAATTTTTGAAAATCATTTGGTCCCCTCTCCCTCTCCTCGTGCTCGGCCGACCACCTCCACTCCACCACCACATGGTGTTGTTTGCTAGCTTAACAATATTGTACATAGTGGTCACATATTTCTTTTAACATTTTGCCTAGTCCTTCCTATTTACTTGTCAACTTCTTTTGTCTTGCACCAAACTTGAACCCCACATCTCTAATCATCCCATGTGCATGTGTTTGCATATAAGGAGAGCTAGACAAAACCGGACACGGGATGGAAAAGTGTGTGAAGACGAAGCCCAATCAAAGTCAAGTCAACTCCGAGAAGAAAAAGCAAAGAAAAATATAACTTGAGGGTCAAAAAATGCAAACCCCAAGTATATTATTACGGAAACAAGGCAGGGCTGATATGCCAAAATTGAAACTTCATTTATAAAAGAAAGAAAGGGGAAAAAGAGAATGAAAAGAAGAAAGATTGTGGAGGGGCATTTCTGTACACAAACCAAACATTCCCTTAATCATCTTCAACCTCTCTCTGTCACAACCCAACTTGTATAAAACTTTTCTCCCGCCAATACCAAAACCAGCCCGCACCCTGTTTTGCTCCCATACTTCTCCTGCAAAATCACTCAACATCCTACCAAATCATTTCATCCACCCTACTTTTTCCCCCCAGCTTTATAAAGTCCATGTTGGCAATCCCTCTCCATTCCCCAAAGTATATTCAATGGCTAAGATGACCTCCAAATGAACACAAAAGAAAACAAAGGCTGGGATTTGCTTTGGATTCACCTCACACAAAAAAACAAGCACTACTTCGTATTTTGCTTTTGCTCTCAAAGAAGCACAAGAGCTGCAAGTCCAAGACTCGACTATAAATAGAGCATCTTGAAAGCCTTTGAAGCATTCTATCTTAGTTTTTAATAGTTTTTTAATTTTAATACAAACTAGCTAATTTTTATTTATTTACAGCTTTTATATCCAGCTTTTGTAACACTTTCAAAATAATGCAAGTTGAATTTTTTAAATCAATTATCAGTGTTAAGTTACTTAATCTTATTGTTTTGTATTCACAAAATCACTCTCAAATAAATCACAAGCTTATGATTATGATGATAAGCCAGTTTCTGACTGGGCTTATGACATCTCACTAACCTTGTTTTCCCTTCAAGTTAGAGCTTGTAATTCTGATTTAGCCCTGTTTTGAAGCAAAGGGTGTTGTAAGTCTCTTTTTCTTTTTCTTACTTTACTTATTCTGATTGCAGAACTGCTAGTTTATTAATAACAACTGTTTGTATTTAATTTATACTGCTAGAGCTAATTCATGCTTATTTAAGTGCCTCATTATGAATTGGACACTTTTGCTTATAGGGGTGTTTTCACTTTGTTATTTGATAATTAGTTTGAAATAAAAATGATTTTTGGAAAAGATAAAGGCTGTTTTGAACAAGCAGTACTAACTCTAAGTTAGTACTGGTAGTTTACTTTTAGGAACAGTACTAACTTTAGCCTAGCAGTACTAACTCCAAGTTAGTACTGGTAGTTAAAACTGTTAGTACTGGTAGTTTTTAACTGTTAATACTGGTAGTTCATTTTAACATATCAGCTTATTATTTATGCTTATTTAAGATTGGTTTAGCTTTTTAAGAGTAGACTAAGCCTATTTTAGTACTTAGTCTGCAGTAAACTTTTTTTTTTTTTTTAAAACTATAAATTTTACATTTTAGTTTCAGTTTATTTTCCATTATGGTGGTTCATTCCTAGTTGCTTAATTTCTTTTACATAAGTTCTTATTAAAGTTTAGATGGACCTTCTGTTTTAGCTTGTTTGCTTATTCTTTTATTAACTTTAAGTTTTGTGATACCTAGCAGTACTAAACTTAACAAAACAGTACTAACTTTTTAGCCTAGCAGTACTAACTCAAGTTAGTACTGGTAGTTAAAATGTCAGTACTGTTGTAAGTTACGTTGTATTTCTCTTGTTTAATTTAAGCCTAATTGCATGAGCTTAATTCTTATTTAGATTTTAGATTAGCTTAATTTGACTAGTCTTAAGCTTATTAGAGCTTATTTGTGGCTTTAGATGTAAAACCTTTTAAGTGTTTTGCCATTCCTATCTTTTATTTTTGTTCTACCATTATTTTTCTTGGCTTATCTTCATGTGGTAATTGCCTATTAGGTTTATGCCACAATCATATTCCCACATTCCTTGTCATATACAAAACAAAACATCAATAGTCTTGCGATTTTTCCATCTCCAAGCCTCGTTGGACATAACACCCGGAGTTACTCTACAAACTGCTTCGGTTTACTTGGTCTCTCGCGATCCAGTCCTGATCCTTGTACTATTCTATATATATTAACTTAAATATAAGTGTAAAAAAAGGGTGCGTAATCTAGGAAACCAATTTTTGGCGCCGTTGCCGGGGAGGTTGAAAAAGAATATCGCTACGTATTGACAACTTGTGTTTGAATCTATGAATATTTAAAAAAAAAAAAAAAAAGAGTACAAAAATATTTTTTTCATTTTTCTAGTATAATTATCATATTAAAAATAAAATAAAATAAAAATATAAAAACATTGTCCATAAATAGAAATAAAAATAATTTGGTTAAAGAACGCCATCAAAATAATACTCTCAACTGGAGTAATATCCATAATAAGTTCCCAGAACAAAGATTTAAAACTATGCTTTTGTGTCTCTCTCTTGCGGAGGTACGCTCACCTTTGAAAGTTAAACAAACTATAAAGTGGGTATAAGGAGGGTTGTCCCCAACGAACCAAACGACCCGAGAAGGAGACATAAGCTTCACTGCTATCCCTCCTCCTCCGCTCGCTTTGTGATTTTTCTTCGAAGAGCTACCGTGAACTTGCTGCATTACAGGTTTTAAGTTGTCTTATCTCGTTTTTGTTCCATTAGTAAAATATGTTGTTTGAAAAATCTGAAAATCCAAAAATAATCTCCTTTGATCTTTTTCATTTGATTCTAAATTTCTCGACCCTCTGATTTAATTCTTCTTTCTCTTATCTTATTCGTTTAATTCTCATGACGTCATATCTACCATATGAGTGTGCCGGGTGCGGTCAACCGTCGAATGACTACTATTGTTATTCGTGTACGTGCCAACAATGCGGTTGTAATCTTATCAATGGAATTTGTCAAATTTGTATCGATTTTTTGACTCCGAATTCTTTCGACGATTCCCAAAATTTTCCCGACCATCCCGCACACTATGAACCAATATGGTGTGATATTTGCGGGAACGATGCTCGTTATGGTCATTATTGTACTCCTCAAGTTCCAAATCTGGAACCATGCTACGATCAATACTATGGTAAGTTCCCGCCACACTTACAGATTCCTTCCACAACAATAATCCTTGTTGTGAAGATTGTGGAGGTCCCCATGCGACTTTTGAATGTCAACCGATGAATCAAAATTTTCACGATTCCAATTCTTTCGGTTTTGACCAAATTCAACCCCCACAATTTCCCGTCATTCATCAAGCTCCTCAAAAATTGAGCACGGAAGCTTTGCATGCCCGAGAAGACCTAATCAATTCGATAGAAAACTTTCTAAAAAGGTTTAATCGTATTTCTTTTCGGGACAACCCAAAAGTTTTAATGCAAGCTTGGGATAAATTTTTTGAAATTAAACATGCTCAACCCGAGGATCACACCAAATCTGCTCAATCAAACTTGTTGAAGATGTGCGAAGTATAAGCGAGGAGTTTGCCGAATTTATTAACATTCCAACTGGGAATTTGTCTCCCTCGTCTTATGATGATGACGATGACGAAGAAAGTTCAATTCCTTTGAAAGATATCATTATGTCCGACTCCTACGTGATTTGCAAATCACACCCGCGTTAAATACCGATGTAGCCCTTGACTCCCTCAAATAGAGGAATGAGCATCTTCGACACCTAATTTCCGGAAACGGAATCGGGACGAATTCAAATAAAGTCTATTTGTAGAACCCGTCAGCCCCAAGTGAGTACGAGGGTGAATGAGAGTGTGATTGTGCCCGATTGAAATGATTCACAAACAACTATTTTTTCGACGTTTTCCAATCCTCTCTTCGACGATTCTTCCTCTAGCGATGACGAGTCAAGTTATGAGGAGGATGTTCACGAAATGAGTTTTAAAACTTATTCGAACCCTCTTTTTGATCTTGACAAAGAAATCATTTCTATTGAGCTCAATCCGATTCATTCAGTAGATGACCTCGATTCCTACGCCGAAAGATGTTCGTTTGATGCCCGAGCCTTAATCTTCTTCTCGAATCATTAGTCCAATCGTTGATACTTTTGAATGTTTTCCCCTACCCCTAGAATTGATCACTTTTCGATGATTCGCCGATGAACTCACTCGTCTCCAATTAATTCCACCGGGAATTGATATTATCAACCTTGATCGGAGGGTGATATCTTGTTTCTTGAGACTTTGCTTTACGATAACTCTTCTCCCCGACCACCGGAAGCCTTTCAAGCTAATTCTGATACGATCATCGATTCTTCTTCCACAATTCCTATCCCCGTTGAGGATAGTGACTCTTCTAGGGAAGAGATCGATATATTTTTCGGTCCGGAAGACTCGATACCACCGGGTATTGAGAGTGATGATTTCGACTCCGAAGATGACGACAATTCTGCTTTCCCTTCCGAGTTCGAATCTTTTCATGTTGATTATCCCAACCCGGGAGATTCAACCATTATTGTGGTGGAAGACATCCCCATGGATGTGCCTAATCTTTTTCTCACCCATCCCGCCCTTCACTTGGATTTTGACTTCATTCCTTCTCATAATAATCTCGGATCCAATCTTGATGATTCTTCTCCTTCCGGAGATAGAAACAAGACTTACGATCCTGGGATATGCATTAAAGTCGAATCCATGAAATCTCTTGCTGCTCATCATCCGTGATTACACTCACTCCATTTTCATCCGAAAATGAAGTCAAAGTTTTCAATCACGATGATCTTTCTATCGAGGAAAAATCTCCTCAGTCTTCATCACATTGTGACTCGAAAGCTTTCCAACTTTCTTCTGATAGCCCAATGTTGATTCTTGGAGCCAACACTCCTCATTTGAGTGTTCGTCAAGTCCACTTTTATCCTCCTTGACAAAGCTCTAGTATGGGGGATAAGGTCAAGCTCAGCGACCAGAAAAACAAGCGCTTTAAAAAATCGTGGGAGGCAACCCATGCTTACCGTTATTTTAAAGTATGAATCTATGTTGTTTGTTGTTGTAGAGAGCTTGTCTTTTCTATCACCCGTGTTTCGTGTTGTTGTTTATTGTCCAGGATTGCCCGGATTATGAAGGCTCTCGTGTTCTCAGTTTTGTCTATTCGATCATTCGAGTTTCACATCCTCAGCTTCATTTTGGGAATCCAGTATCCAAATCTAATCGACTAACGTTTTATCTTTTGGCACATTTCATAAACGGCCTATTTTGCGTAAGAACCCCTTTGAAACATCGAGGACGATGTTTAGTACTAGTTTGGGGGGGTATCTTCGATTTGATTGTTGCCTGCAGCATTGTTTCCACGTAATCCCGTATTTTCACCAAAATTTTTGCAAAAATACCAAAAAAATGAAAATTTTAAAAATTTTTCAAAAATAAAATAAGTGTTTTGTCACAGTTTTGATTTTTCTTTTGGGTAGAATGAGAATAATTTTTGACTCGATCGGGCGTATTGAGCCCTAGCTAGTTCCTTCAGGCCGAGCTTTCACGAATTCTATTACTTTGAATTTTAAAAAGGTGAAGAACAAGAAATGATAGAGTTAAATATAAGGTTATGTGTTAAGCAAGATTCTCTTCTAAGCTTACAGAGTAACTGAGACTTTTTTTCCTCCCATTAGCATATTAATCCCCTAATCATAACGTGCTCATTTCTATACAACTAAGTCAATCGATGTTTTCATAAAAAGCTTCAAAGTTGTAACTTGATCTTTAAAAGCCAGGTTTTAGAAGATAAAATGCCAAAGAAGCATAAAGAAGTCATGAATGACAAAAATCACGAATATTAAATTATGCCAATGAAGCATACATTTGATAATATGGAGCTAGTACAAGATGTGTCGTGATATCCACTCCGCTAACCTCAAGGGGGTTCAAACTAAAACATCTTACTTCTAGGATTTGTGTGTTGTGAATTATCTCACTTGGAAGAAAGGTCTAGGTGAGGGTTCAAACTAAGACACCGATCCTTTAGCCATATTAGGAAGAAAGGTGTTGAAGTGATTTCCTACTGACGCTAGCAACGAGGTGGGTTTTTCAAACAAGAACACACCTTCGTTGGTTGTGATTATCCAACAAGGAGCGAGGCCAAGTAGGTGTTCAAACAAGCAACACATTCCTAGCTTTAAGAACTTAGAAAATGATAAATATGTTGCAAAAATTCTAATGTTTTCAAATCCAAGTTACAAGTACCTAATAATTTGTTGCTAATTGAGTCGTGATCATCTTGAATTAAGACTATGAAAAAAGTTGATCTATGGTTGAGTAAAACTAAGCACACACATTCAAATCATATATCCATGTATGGGAGTAAAAAAGTTCACAACCAATAAGTATGAGGGCTAACCTCTAAACCTTATATCAACAATGATCTTGTTTAAAATTGCATGATTGGATCTAGAGAAAAATCAGGGACGAATGAATTTAACCCCAGGACATCCTTAGAATATTCAATGGATCGCTTCTCATTCTATGATCCCAAGTTGATAAAATAAAGGCAGTCAAACAGATAGTTAATAAAATAAAAAGAATGAAAATCCAAAAATATTAGATAGTTTAGTGTACATATAAAAAAATGGTGAAAAACGGACTTGTCAACGCATTGATCCTTTAGTTTTCCCTTTGGCAAACGCTTATGCTAGACATTTTCGAAGTAATTAGTTCAGGGGATCGAAGATTCTTATTTTCTCGTGTGCTTACTTCATACGATAGCGTTGGACAAGCAACATCTAAGTTTGGGGTGATTTTGATGTGCTTAATCACTCATACTTTACCTTAAAAAACGAGCTAAAAAACAAAAACGGACATCAAATGGCCAAATATAGTGCTTGTTTTGCTAATTGTGTTGTACAGGAACGATATCTCACAAAACGACGAACAACGCAAGCAAAAAAAGCCGACAAAACCGGACACGGATGGAAAAGTGTGTGAAGACGAAGCCCATCAAAGTCAAGTCCAACACCGAGAAGAAAAAGGCAAAGAAAAAATAAACTTGATGGGTCAAAAATGCAAAACCCCTTAAGTTAATTATTAAGGAAACAAATGGCAGGGCCTGATTATGCCAATTTGGGAAACCTTCATTTTATAAAAGAAATAAAGTGGAAAAAGAGATGAAAAGAGAAAGATGTGGAGAGGCTTTTCTTGTACTCAAACCAAACATTCCCAATAATCATCTGTCAACCTCTCACTGTCACAAAAAACAAAATTCCTGTCACAACCCAACTTGTATAAAACTTTTCTCCCGCCAATACCAAAACCAGCCCGCATCCTGTTTTGCTCCCATACTTCTCCTGCAAAATCACTCAACATCCTACCAAATCATTTCATCCACCCTACTTTTTCCCCCCAGCTTTATAAAGTCCATGTTGGCAATCCCTCTCCATTCCCAAAGTATCTTCAATGGCTAAGATTGACTCCAAAGAAGCACAAATGAAATCAAAGGCTGGGATTTGCTTTGGATTCACCTCACACAATTATCAACAAGCACACCTTCGTTTTTTGCTCTCCAAAGAAGCACAAGCTGCAAGTCCAAGACTTCGGCTATAAATAGAGCTTCTTGTAAGCCTTTGAAGCATCTAGTCTTAGTTTTTATCTAGTTTTTAAGTTTTAATACAACTTAGCTTATTTTTAGTTATTTACAGCTTTTATTTCAGCTTTGGCAACACTTCAAAATTAATTCAAGTTTGAAGTTTTTAAATCAATATCAGTGGATAAGTGACTTAATCCTTATTGTATTTTGTATTCACAAAATCACTCTCAAATATACCGACAGCTTATGTTATGGATGATAACCATTCTGGACGGGCTTATGGACCCTCACTAACTTGTTTTTCCTCAAGTTAGAGCTTGTAGATTCCTTGTATTTTAGCCCTGTTTTGAGCAAAGTGTTTGTAGGAGTCTCTTTTCTTTCTTACTTTACTTATCATTTGCAGAAACTGCAGTTTATATTAATACAACTTTTTGGTTTTTAAGTTTATACTGCTAGACTAATTCATGCTTATTTAAGTGCTCATTATGAATTGAAATTTGCTTATAAGTGTTTCACTTTGTTATTTGATAATTAGTTTGAAATAAAAATGATTTTTGGAAAAGATAAAGGCTGTTTTGAACAAGCAGTACTAACTCTAAGTTAGTACTGGTAGTTTACTTTTAGGAACAGTACTAACTTTAGCCTAGCAGTACTAACTCCAAGTTAGTACTGGTAGTTAAAACTGTTAGTACTGGTAGTTTTTAACTGTTAATACTGGTAGTTCATTTTAACATATCAGCTTATTATTTATGCTTATTTAAGATTGGTTTAGCTTTTTAAGAGTAGACTAAGCCTGTTTTAGTACTGTCTTCAGTAGAACTTTTTTTTTTTTTTTTTAAATAACTTTAAGAGTTTATCAGTTTTAGTTTTCTAGTTTATTTGTCATTTTGGTTCATTCTAGTTGCTTATTTCTTTTACTAAGTGCTTATTAAGGTTAGTTGAACTTCTGTTTTAGCTTGTTTGCTTATTTATTATTTCTTTAAGTCTTGTTATCCTAGCAGTACTAACTTTAGCCTAGCAGTACTAACTCCAAGTTAGTACTGGTAGTTAAAACTGTTAGTACTGTTGTTAGTACTGTTGTGTTCTCTTGTTTAATTTAGCCTAATTGCATGCTTAATTTGCTTATTTAGATTTAACAAGCTAATTGTCTGTCTTAAGCTTATTAGAGCTTATTTGTACTTTAGTGTAAAAGTTTTAAGTGTTTTTGCCATTCCTAGCTTTTATTTTTGTTCTACCTTATTTGTCTTGCTTATCTTCATGTGTATTTGCCTATTAGGTTTAGTGCCCAATCATATTCACATTCCTTGTCATATTCAATACAAAAGCATCAATAGTCTTGCGATTTTCCATCTCCAGCCTCGTTGGGACATAACGACCCGGAGTTTCTCTACACTGCTTCCGGTTTACTTGGTCTCGCGGATCCTGATCCTTGTACTATATCTATATATATTTACACTTATATATATGTATAAAAAGGGGTGAGTATCTGAGGAACCAGCTAGCTTAACAATATTGTACATAGTGGTCACATATTTCTTTTAAGATTTTGCCTAGTCCTTCATATTTACTTGTCAACTTGTTTTGTCTTGCACCAAACTTAAACCCCACATCTCTAATCATCCCATGTGCATGTGTTTGTATATAAGGAGAGCTAGCATTCATTTCACACACACATAAGCACTAAACAAAATTTTTTGCTCTCTTCCTTTGTTCTCTTTTTGTTCGGCTGACGCACAACAACACCAAGGGTGTTCATTTTCTTCGATCTTCAAGACTTGGGTCTATATATATATATATATTAGTGGTGTATTGGTTGGTTTATTTGGGTTACTTTTGGGTCGAGTTCGGGTTATACATATTTATATTTCCAGGTTAATCTTCATCCACTTTCTTCATTCTCGTAAGTAAATATTTTCTTACATATGTTTATACATGTCATATCATTTACATACTTTTCACATCATTTGATGTATATAATTATCACTAAACATGTTATTTTATAAAACTACACTTAAAAAGGTTTACATATAAAACTTATATAAAAAGTCCACTTTTAGGCTCGTTATCGTTCCCGTAAATATATATATTTTGTCGAAAGTTATATTTATACTTGTTCCATCATAATATGTGGTTATAAATGCTTAATATAAAAGAGACTCGTGGAATTTATGGATTTATACATCTAGATGAGATTTGAATTTATAAGTGGGTTGTGATTTGCGATTTGTGAAATTGTGTCATTAGTGGATTTTGGACTATAAGAGTAGGAATAGAATCGGTGGAAGGAAAAATTAGGTATGACACTTAGTTATGTTTTCGTGATCGATTAAAATTGTTAAAGACGAAATTATAGCGGATAAACGGCGATTTGTTAAAAATAGATGAAATAAATATATTTTTTAAACTCCGCTTTTATATTGTCGAAGACTAAGGCTTTCATTTATTATTAATCGCGCTACATTAAAATGATTTTCTTAGAATAATAGTATCCGTTTCGTAGAAAATAGTAACTAGACTATAAATAGACTATATGAAATGCTAAAAGCGTAAATTTGGAATTTAACGAAAAGACTTAGTAACGAGCTACGACTCTTCAAAGTTGGAAAAATTTTCTTATAAAATTATTAGAAACTTTTATTTTAAAATGTTGACTTTTATAGAAAACTTAGTTTAACTTTAAAAGTCAAACGCGGACATGTCAAGGTGATAAATAGTCAAAATAAATCGTATTCATATTGATATTTCATTTTCGTTAACTTAAAGCATGCATACATCATTTAGGTTGTGGTTAGGAATTGCACCTTTTCATACTTAATTGAACTTTCGTTGTAGCACGATTTTGCCTGAGATGAGTTTCATAGCCCTGCTTTTACTTATTTTTACGAATACTTTTACCAAATCTTGGGGTGAGATACATTGCTTATTTTACTTTGAACGCAAGTACTTTACTATACCTTTTTTACATGATTACGGATTAGCCTAAGTACCTTTAACCTACTATGCCCCATCATGAATCGTTAATTACTTGTATAAGCATGAGTATTATAAATAGATCTATTAGGAGTGACATCCCCGTCTAGGTATTGGTGATTCTTACCTGATTCAGAAGTACTGAACAAAACGGACATATATCATGTCAGAATACTAGGTGGTCTCGGGGTGGACACCTACTCGGGCACTTTACCTTGAATTAATTTGCATACTTTGTCTAGCTTCGGTGTCATGAGCTTAGTGCAATCATAATTACTTTTTGTGATATTGTATGTGTTATAATAGTCATACATTTTAAATCTTGCGGTCCACACTACTATTTGATTAAACCTATGAACTCACCAACTTTATGTTGACAATTTTAAGCATGTATTCTCAGGTGCTTAATTCAGTAAGAGCATTTATGAAGTCTTTGTAGTTTGCATCATGATCATGGCTCGTCTCATAGATTTTATTTGCAATCAAATCATTCTCGTTATATTTTATCAAATTATGACATATCTTGATGCTATACTTTTGGGACCGCTTGTCTAAAACTTATTTAAATTTAATGTAACAATGAGAGTATAATTAAATAACTCATTTAGAGGTCGTTTTATTTATCTTATGCTTGTGTATTATGAAGTCACCACCCCCCGAATTACCCTTCCATTATGATATTTGGGGGTGTGACAGGCGATGTGGGATAGATGATAAGTAATAACATAAACTACAAAACACGACATTACAAGGTTAATAGTTGTAAGTGACCGACACTTAATAGATTCCTAACAATCTCCCGCTAAGGGTGGTCACTCAATCCTAACTAACAATTTGTAGTCGGTCTCGATTTTCCTTCCTCTAACAAAGCTCTCGAGCCTTCTGAACCTTCGTCTTTCCTTAAGCTTCTTCTCAATCTTTTCTAGAATCGACTTTTTCCTATCTATGTCCTTGCTTGTCCACTTAAGATTTGTCATACCTTCATTTCCAAATCCGAACCGGTTATCTCTTAGCATCACATCCAGCTTGTTGTAGACTTTGTTGAGTGTTCCATCACTGAACTTGTGGATCTCATCAGCTCTCATCAGTAGTTTCTGGTTGTCAATCCCTTCGTATACAACACCTCTTGGATGACTCAAAGTGGTATACGACAATTCTGATGGAGACATCCTGTCATGAACTGTGGCTTCGTCAGGTTGAGCTTCTTTTGGTAGCTTTCACCCCCCGCTATGCATCTTCAACTCTTTTCTTGATCATAATTCTTTGGATGTAGAGTTGTAGAGCATTAATCAAATCAAATTCATTAACGCCATTAATGTGATGTATCTTAGTCTGAATCTTGAGTAGATACATATCTTCAATGTAGTTCTGATTCAACCTTTACAAAAGTGTACTCCTTATTTGCTCTCTTGACCATAATCTCCTTTAAGTACCTATATCCATACTTTTTCTCAACCGTTATCCTCTTCAAACTGATGATCTTAAGCTTTGAATAAACATCATGAGCTGATTTGTGTCTAATGCTTCCTTTGTAGAACCATTTACGGTTTTCTCTCTAGTGATGAATGCATAACTCGGCATTTCTTTTATACTTGTAGATGCTTGAGCTCCAAAAATGAGGAATCATTTCTTTAATTCCTTCTTGCTCATATCTAGGAGCTTTAATCTTTGTCACCAAGAGAGCATACTTCTTCTATTCATTCCTATGCCTTAAATACTCTAAGTCATTATTAAAGAAGTATCATGTTGGGATGGACTTTCTGCCAGGAGGTCCTATCACTGGTAGTGGCTTGCTCAGATCGTTATGAAACCTTTCACCTTCAGGATTAGTCTAGTCAATTCTGTTTATCAAAGTTAAATGACACTGCTCTAGATTATATTCCAACTCCATGTTGTTTCTGAATCTTTTCTTCGATAACTCAAAAGCTGGTCCTTCTAAGTCTACTTTAGTAATCTTGTCTTTGTTGAGGAACTTCTTCATACATTTTCCAAACATAACTGTTGATCCCATTTGAAGTTGGTGTTCCTCTGGCCTTTTATTTGCATCAACAAGCTCATTAAACCAGCTCTGTTCAGGAAGTACCTCTACTGATTTCTGAAACCAAACATGATTATGTATACCAAGTATATCTGCTTGAAATTCATGTTCTTGCTATTGTTCCTATCTTGGTTCATCAGCATCTTTGAATCTTTCAAAGTTGCAAGTATCTTTTGGAACTTTATCTTTCTTAAATGAAGACCCACGAACACTTTTTTACCTCTTCATCTTTTTCTCCCCTCATGATTTTTAAGAGGATCCTAATCATCATGAGATCGCTTCTTTGTAGAGGTCTTTGTTGATCCATATCGTGCTTGAAGTTCATCAACTTGCATTGATTCTTGTAAAGCATCATAAAGAGCACGATGTTTCTCATGAGACAAATATGTGGTTGTTTCAAACATCTTTTCATACAATTGATGTTTCAGCTCATACTCTGTAGGCTCAACAGATGGTGTAGAGGTGGATTGGAATAGATTGACCTAATTCTTCTTTATGACATCAAGGATAGTTCTTTCAAATCGACGTTGAACAAATTCAAAGACTGCTTGTGGTACAAACTTTGGCATATTAGCTTTGACTAACTCTTCAATGGCTTCAGCATGATTGATTTGCGCAAGAGAATTTAACTTTTGCTCATGTTCTTCTAGCCTTTGCATGATAGCCTTTTTAGAATCATTTTTCCTCTATATTCCTAAATCGCACTCACCTCATCTCCTACTTCAGACCCCAAATGTACCCACTTCAGCATCCAAACGCACCAATTTCAGCACCCAAACCCACCCGTTTAAGCCCACCCATTTCAGTCCCAAAACTAACCCATTTAACCCCCATTTCAGCCTTGAAACACACCCATTTCAGCCCTAAAAAGCACCCACCTCGTCCCCCACTTCAGCCCCTAAACGCGCCCAATTCAGCATCCAAACCCACCCGTTCGAGCCCCTATTTCAGCTTCTAAACTAACCCTTTTTACCCAAACTTTAGCCCTCAAAGACACCCGTTTCAATAGCATTGTGTGTTGTTTTGATCCCGATAAGAATGTGGGTATGGGATTCATGTAATAATTTGCTCAAGTATTTTTTTAGAGGCTACATGAGTAGTGTTTGTTTGTTCTTTTTTTGTGATTTAGTTATTCATGGATGTTTGATAAAACCTGCAGATCATGAAGAAGAATATGTTAAAAGTAATCGAAGTAAGAGAGTTTGGTCATTTGTCTCAAGTGTGGAAGATCTTGGCTGAGCTTTTTAAACATTATGTAGTATGTATCGCATATAAATAATGCAAGTATGATTTATCCGTCTACATTTATTGCTTTATATTTTTTTTATAAAAACTATATATTTTTACTTATGCATAAGTATTAACGAATTTTGTCTGCAACCGGAAAATAGTTTCACTTTCCTACATACATTACTATCGTAGTAGAAGTGGCGAAAAGTATCCAACTAAAAAGGGTTTGATCAGTAGAGTGGTGTGTGGTTGATTTCGTAACAATTGGCGTGCAAGTATTAGACAAAAAATAAAGCGCCAACATCAAACACACAAGACTTCTGTCGTGTATTAGAACAAATATTTGCAACCTTAAAGACACCCAAAACCCGCTGAAGCGAAGAGCGAGTTTCCAAAACTTGTTTATGACAAAAACTCAACTTTAAAATATAATTATGAATAGATAGATAGTTAGATAGATAACATAGTATTCATGTGTTTAAAGATCCTTGTTAGGCATAAAATTAGGTACATGAAGTAGTCAGGACTCATGAGAGCATCCATTATAGTTGTTTATATTAGCGATTATAGTCTAGCCCATTTAGTATTTGTTATTGTTATAGGTTAAGCCCATCTAGTTATCTTATTCTTCAAGCATTGTAGTCTATATATTGTGGCCTAATGATAATAACATGCTCAATGGAGATTTATCAATTTGAATATGGTAATCAGAGCCCTAAACATCCATCACCAAAATCAATCAATACCTAATATCAAACCTAATCCCTACTACCGAACAAAATCTTATTTATTTCCTGGCATGTCTACAAGAAACCTACATGCTTCAATTAATGCTTGCTTAACAATTGTTATTGCCATTTAGTTAATGCTTGCCCTTTTGCATCGCTGGGTTTATTATTTCTTGTTGCCGTTACATATTGCATCGCTACCATTTAATATTTGCATCATTGTCATTTAATATTGTTGCGTTTAATTGCTCGTTGCCATTTATTGTTTTCTTCTTTTTCCAATTCAATTTGCATTTAATCATCACAATAATGTGTGGTAACGCTACATTGGATTATAGAAGCACCTCTAAAGCATCTTTACAAGCTCCATTAGCCCAACAAGTTTTTAGTTATGCTCCTCACTTATTATACAGTCCAGCCCAACAACACATAGCTCCAGCCTATGTTCCGGTATACCCGACCTATGTTGCACCAGCATAGTTCCCAACTTATTTGGCCCAAGTCTCTGTTGTCCAAGCCGCCCATGTACTATAGGCTCATCCTATCATCTATGGATCGGCTACTGTTCCAGCTTATTATAGGGTACCAATGTATCCCTCTCAGGTTTCTTGTGCTCCTGCTCTTCCACATGCATTTTATAGTATGACTATTCGGGATCCAAGTTGGAATATGGACACGGGAGCATCGTCACATCTTGAAAACAACACAAGTATACTCACATCCCTTAGTGATCAAAGCATGCATCCATCTATATTTGTTGGCAATGGCCAATCTATACCAGTTACCAATATGGGACATAGCTCTTTGCTGACACCTCATAAACCTTTGTATTTAAATAACATCCTTGAAACTCCCAATATAATTAAAAACTTAATTTTTGTTCATCAATTTACAAAAGAAAATGATGTTTTTGTTGAATTTGTCGCCTTTGGTATCTCTGTAAAGGATTACCAGACGCGTCAGCTTCTTCTCCAGTGTGATAGTACCAGAGACCTATATCTTGTTACCCACCAACCATCCTCCACTTCATTTGCATTGTTGTCTTTTATTTATGGCACAGATGCCTTGGACATCCAGGTGATGATGTGCTTCGTAATTTAGTGTTGTGTCCTTTAGTTAATTACAATCGGTCAAAAGAGTCAAACTTGTGTCATGCTTGTCAATTAGGCAAACAAATTAAGCTTCCGTTTTATACTTTTGAGTCACATGTTGAGTCTGTATTTGATATCATCCACTCGGATTTATGGACATCCTCATTTCGAGTCTTTGTAGAATTAAATACTATGCTATTTTTTGGATCATTTC